>CANSZD010000497.1:0-143195 GCA_947648045.1 Beta corolliflora | reverse complement strand
CGGATTTTCAGACGATCTAAAGATAGATTGTATGCATTTGGGAATGGAAAAATTGTCCGACGGCATGGAAAGAACAATATCAAGGAAGCAGGTCGGTGTTGCTACATTAGTTCTTGAAGTTGTGGTGATCGTGACTTATGGATATGGCAATCCTTCTTTCGGGGATACCAAAGTTCCGTGCAATGACCTTTAATGCCCTTCACCGATCTCCTGTGTTTAGGGATGTTTTAGAAGGTCGAGCACTACCAGGTACACGGTGAATGGTAACCAATACGATAAGGGGTTATTATCTCAGCGATGGTATATATCCGAATCGGGGGGCAACATTCACGGTGACACGTGCCATGTCCTCAAAACTCGCAAGGACAAGTTATTTGCTCAACACCAAGAAGGCTCGAAAAGATGTTGGGAGGGCATATGGGAGTCTTGCAGATAACTCGCTTGCTATAGTTCGTAAACCATCCCTCGCATGGGATGAGGAAATTCTCAATGATATCATGTTGTTTCGCATTCCCTCAGGCATAACATGATTGTGGAAGATGAGCACGAGATACATATGCACACTACGCAGATCACTCTTGAATTCACTTCAAACACAAGTAATAGATGGCGACAAATTTGAATATTATCATGATCGGATCGTAGATATCAACCGTTACATGGCGAATAGGATGCAATTAAGATCAACATGTGCATCAATCCTTGAAACGTGATTTGGTTGCCAATATATGCGAAGTTTGTAACGCTAATTAAGAGCATTTCATTATGTATTTTATGTATTTCGTTCTAATTAAGTTTATAATTCGTTCTTGTATTTCATTATGTGTCTCGAAATTAAAAATATATTAAAAATGTTAATTGTGTCTCATAATTTAATTATTAGATCGCTAATTAATGAGCATATATTAAAAACGCTAATTGCGTATGCTAAGTATTAATAATAGCTAATTATGTAGATAACTTAATTATTAAAATGATAATTATAATATTAAAATTATTAATTTAATTAATTAATAATATAATAGCAATTAATAATGAATATTTCATGTCATTAAAAATTAAATAATAAAAATATTGTATAATGGTAGTTTAGGTGATGAGAGAGAAAAAATAGTTGGGTGGGGTCAAAAGTATGAGAGAGAGGAAAAGTAGTTGGGATGATCTTTTTTTTGGTTCATTGTTAAGAAGAAAGTGGGAAAAGATTGCGGGATTTAATTTTTAGAGAGAAAGTTAGACTAACACCCTTACGGTTCCCGGTAATTGGGTTCCCGTCAAATGGTGGCATGGTGGCGGTGCAAGAGTAGCTAGCGGTTTTTCTCTTCCTCTCTCTTGTTCACGTAAAGCCAATTGAAATTATTACTCTTTAATTAGACTAACACCCTTACAGATTCTCTTGGCTTTTCTCTTCCTCTCTCTAACAAGCTTAGACTAACTCTTGCACCGCCACCATCCTAGAACAATCTCAAGTTCCCGTAAAAAAAAAAAAAGAATAATCTCAAGTTGTCATGTTTGTCTTCTCATATTGGTCTCCTTGCTTTCGTGACGTACTCAACAGGTAAAAATGTCATGGGCCCCACTATGTTTTTTTTTAAAAATTAAATGTTGATCCATTTTCATTGAAAAAAAGGAGGAAAAAAGAAATAAAAGGGAAAGAATAGGAGCTCACTTGGATAAAAAATAGTAACCTAAAACAAACTTATACGGACAAAAAAACTAAAAACAAAATCACGCATAAACTCTTAAAATTCGTCGCCTAATACAATCATTACCAAACTCATAAATTTCAAAAATTCAAACCACCAAAACTCCTCAAATTCACAATAAATCATATACAAGCCCACAAATCCAACATCAAACCCACGCATAATACGAACTTGAAGCAAATCACTTCACAAGAATACAATTCAAACCAACATAACGTTACATATGGTTTGTTGTTTACAGTAGCAATCATATCGCATTTTATGAGAAATTCGAGAATTATTTGTTCGTAGAAGTTGTGATTTTGATTTTTTTAATTATGATGGTGTCAAGGAGAGAAAGAGACTAAGATGATTGTGGTAGTAATCAAACTTGGTGGTGAGGAGATAGAAAGATCGAGGTTGGTAATGGTTGAAGTATTGAAGTATTCATCTACTTCATCGAGGGTTAGTGGCAAGATTTTTAGAGCTAGTTGTATGGTGGGATTTCATGGGTTACTTATGTTTCCGCCAATTTTTCGTTGTTGGTCAAATGGTGGCATGATGGCGGCAAGAGTAGCTAGCGGTTTAAAGGGTGGTTGGGGATAAAGAGAGAGACATAACCAAATTAGGTGGGGTTTAAATAAATTATTAAGATTATGATTAATTAATTATGGGTTAGTAAAATTGTCATGAGGTTATTTTAATTGGATTAGGAAAATTTTATTGTTAATGGTTGTTTTAGCAAGTTACAATTAAAAAAAAACTTAAAAGTACAATTAAAATTTTTAAAAAAACTTAAACAAAAGAGATATAATTGAAAATAAATAAATTTTATAAGTAGGGCCTATGATTTTTACCTACTAAGTAGGTTACCTTTAGAATAGAACCAATATTTGAAGATAACATGCAAACTTGGAATTATTTTGGTACGATACTTCAGATTAATGGTGGAAGACGCCCCAAATTTCGGATTATTTTTTGCAGTTTTTCCATAAAAACAAAACATGGTTGCCAAATGCAATCTTGCTTTACTAAATACAATCCCTCTAAATACCCAAAATGACCCTCTTCCTTCCTAACCCACTTTCTCCCTCTTCCTTTTCCTCTCTCGTTGCCCCCAATATGTTTTGTTCAATTGCATCCGAATTGCTAATCGGACGAAATGATGTAAAATTTCGATTCCTCTTACTTTTCCTCTCTGGTTTCCCCCAACCTTCACTTCGATTCGCACGACCAAGTTTCAACACAATCGTTGATGAGATATCCAACATATCAATACGATTAATTCCTTGATGACCCACACACAAAAAAATTGGGGTCACAAGGGCTGTTTTGCCAAAAATGACTCTTAATTGATAAAGGGTTGTGGTTAATGACAAAACGCATCCCATTATCAACTAAGGGATGCGGTTTTTACCAATAACCGCAACCCTTAATTGATAAGGACTGCAAGTCAATAATCGCAACCCTTCAAAGTTGTTAAGGGCTGCTATGCTAAAGTTGCGGTCAAAAACGCAACCCTTAGGCCATTTTTTATCGCTTGACCCTTGGCCATTTTTCCTCTAGTGCAAGAAACCTTGCCGCCGGGACACCTTCTCAAAGACTCCACGCACGCCTTAAGAATCGAACAAGCTGAAGAGCCATAAGACACAACTCCCCCACATGGTTACGAATCGCGGACCCAAAAGAAGCCTTCTCATTAGATAACTTTGACCCATGAAAATTGAGCTTGAACTACAAATTAGGAGGGGGAACCCAAGCAATCTCCTTCGGCACACCCTTCCCCACCTACCCCACGATGATGCCGAACATTAACCCGAACCTCACTAGATCGGGAGCACACCCAATCATGGGTAAACTTAGCAATAGATAGCAGCGTCGCCCTAGGCGAAGAACTTGCTTCTTGAAAAATAACTTTATTAAGTCAAACCAAATAAACCACCAAACAATACAACACTTTACAAGGTCCTCAGACGAGCTAGTATCCTTCACACTATTTAAGTTATCAACAACATTATCCGAAAAAGGACCAAAAGGAAGGCAAGTCCACCCCAAACTCTCATTAAGATCAGAAAAAATATCAAAAGTAAAGGAGCAATTAAACAACAAATGATTAACATCCTCTGAATGAACGTTATAAATGCAACATTCTTGAGGAGGAACACCTGACTCTTCTGAAGTCTAACTTTCATCGGAAGACCATTATGACAAACTTTACACATAAATTTTTTGACTTTGGGAGGGATATTAAGCTTTCAAATCCAAAGAAATAATTTAGGAAGAGGAGAGTCTAAAGCCAACTAGGGGTAATGGGTAGGGTCCAGTGTAGGGTAAGGCTAGACCCTTACCCATACCCTAATTTTTTAGATGTAGACCCATACCCTACCCATACCCATAGGGTAAAAAAATTTAGGACCCTTACCCGTACCCATAGGGTCTGATAGGGTATGGGTAGGGTCTAGGGTCCAAAATGGGTCCAATACAAAAAAAAATTCCGTTCATATTTTCACGTGTATATATAATTGTTAAGCACTATTTAACATATAAAGGCAGTCAATTAGCACACAAAATATTATATTACATAGAAATACATAGTTTTTCCACATCCCAAAAAATCTCATACATCCAAATATGAATAAAGAAAATAGTTTAGAGCGAGAGAGTGAGATACTGGTAAGATGAGACTTTGAGAGTGCGGCTAGGGTAAAGGATTGAGGGTTTTATTTTGACTGGAAGAGTTTCTTATATCTGTTATATATTAAATATATATAATTATTTAAATTTAAAAATATAAAAAGTATATATTTTAGTTTGGGAGGGTCTATGGGTAGGGTCTGGGTATTTGAGAAGTGGACCATTACCCGATAGTATCAAGACCCATACCCTACCCTTACCCATAGGGTCCAAAAAATTAAGACCCATACCCTTCAATTAGGGTAGGGTATGGGCGGGTCCGGTTAGGCTCCTAGACCCATTGCCATCTCTAAAACCAACCCCTGCACTAATAAAGCACCAGGCTTGATTGAGTAATTCCCATCAGGAGTTAGACCCTAACCATAGAATCTTCCCCAAGATGAGACGGGATAAAAATACAAAGAATAGCTTGACATATTCCATCAAGAACCAACTCAGCTAGCCTCACTCTATCCCATTGTCTATAGTCATTAATCACATTGCTAACTCGAAGATGTTCTTTACCAAGCCCTAGAACACAAATAGATGCAATTGGATAAGGAAAGACCCAATTATCTTCCCAAAAAGAGATTTTATCCCCCCTTACAAACAATCCAACGAAGACCTTTTCTAAAAAAGGATCGCAACGAGATTAACTTCTTCCATTGCCAAGAACAATTACTAGTAGGGACATAGTAAAAAAAGAGAGACCCTTAAGGTATTTCTTGGACACAAGATCAACCCATAAATTGGTCGGATTACTCATAATTTTCCATAACAATTTCATCTGAAGTGCTACATTATTAACACTAGCCTTTCTAGATCCCAAACCCGCAAACTTCTTAGGAATATAAATACGATCCCACCTATAAGATTAGCTAATCTATAGTCCAATTTTTATTCCAAAAGAAATTTCTATAATTCTTATCTGAATCATAATGAACAGAAGAAGGTAATAAGAAACTTTGCATTTGAAAATTAGCCTAAATCTGAACATCCCTCCCAACCTGAGATGATTGATTGTATTATGTTTGTATGGATGATTGATGCAAGCATATCGGATTGGGAACTTTATTTTATTAATTCACATGAGGGATTAATAATTATGTTGTTATTGGATCATGAATTGGATCATGTTGTTCCCTTTGGATTATTTACTTTATGAGGGCCGAAGGCCTTATTTGGTAAGTTGGTTATTCACCTATGAAAGGTTGGTTGATTGTTGACTTAGATCAACAAATAAATAATGGTTATGGAACTAATCATGGATTTATTCTTGGATTGTTAAGTTGTTGATCACCTTACTTAATCCTAAGATAAAAATGGAAGTATCATGTATCCTTGATGATTATATTGTTTGTTTTACTTTGTGAGTCATAACAAGTAAATAATTTAATAATCACTTAAAGTGGAAAGTAAATAACAATAAGTTTTAGACTTGTGCACGCCTGAAGTGTTGGACTAATATGAGTTGGAGTACATGATGGTAGCCCATGGCTTTTCTTGGGACTCGATTGATCACCGTGTCCAATTTTATTTAATTAGTACCTCGATATCGTTGGTCATGGGAGTACGGAGTCGCGCCGTGCTTCGTCTTCTAAATTGAAGACCGGTTTGGTTTGGACAACTCTTTGCATTGCCTATTCAATCTAAATTTAATTAACTTATTGGTTGTGGAGTCAAGTTCAGTAAAGTTAGTCTTGTCATGTTATTATATTATTGTTTAACTTTGCTTAAATGTTCATTAGTATCATGTTAGGATTTATTTAATATTTGTAGTACTCAACTTTGCTGATTACGTGATTTTGTGTGTATGTCGATCATGGGCCGTGCCTTATTGATCCTGTGATGACCCATTTAGTGAGCAATCTCTCGGGGATCAATAGTGCACCGTCCATTTCGAGGTTTGAAGATGATGAATCATGGGTTCGGGATTCGTGGAGAGCTTGTGTTAGCTTAATACTTTAGTTTACTTTAATTATGGTTTGAGTTCGACTTTATGTTGGTTTGACTTTTAGTTTGGTTTTGGAGTTGACTTATGGTTGACTAAGTTTGTAACACCCCGCCAACCCGAACCCTTTTTTCATTTAATAAAAGTCGAGATGGGGGAAAATCCACGAGGGTTCGACTCAACGGGCGTGCTACCGCCGCACTTATCTCCTTGGAAATAAATGCAAGGCTAGGTTAAAACATACTGAATTCAAAATAAATTAATCCTTACAACCAAGTATATCGTTCATTAAATATTACTAATTACTTAAGTGTTTCAGAGTTCCAGCGGAAGCTAAATCATAAGCTAAGTGGATCTCCCTTTGTTCCCCCGTCGATCACCCACCTGCACAAATACATTGAAAAGAAACAAGAGAGACAAGCTCCCAAAAATCAGAAAACTGGGTAATTCCAACTCCATCCCGTAAAATACTTAAGTTGAAAATACTTTGTAAAATAGTAGGTTAATAGGGTTATAAAGCATAGCACACATACACGTATATATACAATGAATAATCACATACTTAATTCAATTAATCCAGTTATTTAAGGAGAGGAAAGAGAACGCCGGTAAGCCGGGGTCAATCCCATGTAACCACTTACTTCAACATTGTAGGCCGGGGTCAATCCCCTGTAACCACCTACGGATAACATAATGGCCATAATAACAGAGTCCCTAGTGTAACCAGAGAACTTGTAGGTGACCGCTTAACCTCCCATACAGGGCAACCTGTTCATCATTTCCCTCCGATATTTCACTTTAAGTGATTAATAGCTTTTAATTCAAGTCATCACATAACACATGTATACATATGCATCATTTCATTTAATCAAGAGTGAATACTTTCATTCCAAATCCAGAATTCAATTCATACATAGCTTAATCCGAGAGCCCATTCGTATTCATTATCATAACCGTCACTTGGATACATTGATTAACTCATAATCACATGTTCTTGATAATTCCAACTTTCACTCATGACTTCAATATTAATAATAACGATAACAATAATCTTAGTAATAGTAATACTATAAATGGTAAGAATAGCGATGATAAGAATAATAATAATAATAATAATAATAATAATAATAATAATAACATTACTAAATGACATTAAAGGATGTTGATAAATAAAAGATTAGTGATTAGGTTGCTATTATTGACGGCGTTAATAACGTTATAATAATAATCATCATTGTCCTATCGTCCATTATGCAAGTCATTTCATTTGTCATACTAATTCATCGTGCATAATCCATAACTATAAACCATATTCATAATCCATATTCTAATTCACATAGTCACATAATTAATTCATTTTATTCTAACGGGATCTACGTTTAGATGGACATCGGAGATTACCTCGTGACGCGTGCCCAAAAGTTAAGTTCACGAACGGATTAACACTCTTGATATTCCTCGTCTACGAAATCAGAGTCTACAATAGACATTAACGAGATCTAAGTTAGTTACCTAAATAACCCCTTTTTATTTATAAAATAAACAATTTAAATAATTCAAATAACTTAAAGAAGTTCTTAATGATTTTAAGAGAGTTTATAGATCAAAGTTTATGGTTTTCAAATTATTTATGAAATCATTTTAAGTACTCAAAGATTACTTCAACTTAATTTTCATTAACTTAAACAATTAATTTAAACATAAAAAAAACTAACTTTATTATACTTCTTACTTTGTTTTAGAAAATTAAGAAATACTTTCAAGTTATAAAAGACTAAGTTAATTAATCTAAAATACACCAACTTAATAAAGTAAGTTAATTTAGGAAAGTCATTTGTTTTGTTTTAAAAAAATAAAATAATAAAACAAATAAAAGGGGAAAATGAGGGGCTTTACTGATTCAAAGAATCGATTACAAAAGTCAAGAGAAAAGAAACGAAGAAGGGGGAGGAAGACGGGGAAGAACGAATCGGGGAGAAGAAGAGGGAAGGGAGGGGGAGGCCGGTGGTTTGGGCGAAGCACGGCGAGGATCAGGCGGTCGGACAGTGGTTCGGTGGGTCAGGTGGTTCGAGTGATGGGCGGCACGATGCGGCGGCAACGGGGGTGCTTGCGAAGGGGAGGAAGGAAGCGGCGAGGAAGGAGAAGGGTGCGGTTTGGCTGCGCGAGAGCCGCGGTGGTGCGGTATTTTACGGGTGGTCGTGGTGGTTCGTGCGGTGGTGCTCGGTTGGTTCGGCGTGACGAGGAGTGTTTATGGGTTGAAATTTTATTTTTATTTTCCAAAGCAAAATCAGAAATTAGAAGAGAAGAGAAAGAAATTGAAGCAAACCTTTGAAGTTTATTTGCTTGAGCAATTTGGGTGAGTGTAGTTCAGTATTTATAGAGGGTTTTGGTCAGAATTTTGAGCTTTGGGTCAAGCTCCATTAATGGTGGGTATGGTGAGGTATGGTGTTTGAGATTCATTTATGACTAATTTAACTCCGAAAATCCGGGATTTGGATTGAGTTTCAAACTCTCCTGACAAGAACTGTTGATTTTGTGGAAAAATCTGATCTTTGCCTCTGTTCATCTTGCACATGAGGGGGAGGAAGATGGTGATGAATATCACGTTTTCTTTCTCTTTTTTTTTGTTTTTTTGTTTTTGGCTTTTTCCTTTTTCTTTTTGGCTAAAATGACACATGGGCTATGGACTTGACATTGGGCTACTAATATGGATGGACAATTGAATGAATAAGAATGCCCACAAACTAATAAACATTTCAATTACCATATTAAAATACTTTGAAATAATGAAAATGAATAATTAGTTTACTTAAATAAAATACATTTCAATTAAATCATTTAAATAAACTCGTTAAATAATTCAAAACTAAATGAAATCATTATTAAAATTGAATTATCAGAAAAATAAATTTAAGTGGAAATAATATTAAACCTTAATAAATAATAAAATAAGTACTGAAAATTCGGGGTATTACATCTACTCCTCCTTAAAATAAAAGTTCGTCCTCGAACTTTAAAGTTAGATATTTAATATTAACGAAATAGTAGTTTTGCGCTTTGTTAGTATCACATTCGGTCCCCCTTAAGGAGTTTCGTCCGCAAAACTCGATAATCGTACCTGGGAAAAGAGTTCAGGATAACGCTTTTTCATGTCGTCTTCTGTTTCCCAAGTTGCTTCCTCGGTTTGATGATTAGACCACAAAACTTTGACTAACTTTACTGCCTTATTTCGGGTATTTCTCGTTTTGGAATCAAGGATTCTAACAGGACGTTCTTCAAAGGTGAGGGTCTCATCTAGCTCAATGGTTTCGGGTTGTATAACATAGGAGGGATCAGGGACATATTTACGAAGTTGAGACACATGAAAGACATTATGAACATTGGCTAACTCTGTGGGCAAGGCTAATCTATAGGCCACTTCCCCAATTCTTTCGAGTATCTCATAAGGTCCGATATAACGAGGACTCAACTTTCCTTTTCTACCGAACCTCATTACTCCCTTGGTTGGCGAAACTTTCAGCAACACTTTTTCTCCAACTTCAAACTCTAAATCCCGTCTCCTTTGATCGGCATACGATTTTTGTCGATCCTGAGCTGCTTTCATACGCTCTTGAATCAACTTCACCTTGTTGGTAGTCTCTTCTATCAATTCTGGTCCCAAACTCGTTCACATCGCTCCAACATATAGGGCTTCTACATTTCTGTCCATACAATGCCTCATAAGGTGCCATTCCTATGCTCGAGTGATAACTATTGTTGTACGAGAACTCAATGTACGTCAAATGATCATCCCAATATCCTCCGAAATCCATCACACATGCTCTCAACATATCCTCCAAGGTTTGAATGGTTCTCTCCGTTTGACCATCTGTTGCTGGGTGGAAGGCTGTGCTGAATTTCAATAGTGTACCCACGGCTGTCTGAAGCTGTTTCCAAAACTTAGATAAGAATCTCAAGTCCCTATCCGAAACGATGTCCTTTGGAACACCATGTAGCCTAACCACCTCATTAAAGTAAGCATCCGCCAACTGTTTCAACGACCAAGTATCCTTCATTGCCACGAATCTTGTCGTCTTGGTCAAATGGTCCACTATTACCCATATTGCATTCTTTCCCGACCTCGTATTCGGTAACCCCATGATGAAATCCATAGAGATAGATTCCCATTTCCATCCTGGCACTTCCAACGGTTGCAATTTCCCTCCAGGCTTCATATGCTGTATTTTCACCTTCTGGCATGTTAAACATTTTGCCACAAAGTCGGCTACTTCTTGCTTCATCCTAGGCCACCAAAAATGCTTTTTCAAATCCTTATAAAGCTTATCTCCTCCTGGATGTATGGAATACGGCGAACTATGGGCTTCTTGATCTCTTCACACAGTTCATCTGCCAAAATCAACACGTTTAGCGAATGAGCACTCTTCTTACTCAACGCGTCAGCTACTTTGTTCGCTTTTCCCTCTTGATACACTATCTTCAAATCATAGTCGTTTATAAGCTCGAGCCAACGTCTCTGTCTCATATTCAACTCCTTTTGCGTATACAGATACTTCAAACTCTTGTGATCTGTATAGACCTTACATTGCACTCCATACAAATAATGTCTCCAGATCTTGAGCGCAAACATGATTGCTCCTAACTCCAAGTCATGAGTAGGGTGATTTTTCTCATGCGGTTTGAGTTGTCTCGACGCATAGGCCACTACTTTACCATGTTGCATCAAGACACACCCAAAACCCTTCTTTGAGGCATCACTTTGTAGACTTCAAATCCTTCTACTCCCGGAGGGCAAAGTCAATACTCTTTGCACATTTGTAAGCCTCTTCTTCAGCTCTTGGAATGCTTCCTCACACTTATCATCCCAATGAAATTTTGTTGTTTTCTTCATCAGGTTCGTGAGAGGTTGGGCCGTTCTCGAAAAATCTTTCGCAAACCTCCGGTAATATCCGGCTAAACCCAAGAAACTCCGTACTTCGGTGACGTTCTTAGGTTGAGGCCAATCGGTCACTGCTTGAATCTTCGATGGATCTATGGAAACGCCTTCTTTTGATATCACATGACCCAAAAATGAAATTTTTCCAACCAAAATTCACACTTCGAGAACTTCGCGTACAATTGCTTTTCTCGAAGAATCTCCAGAACTTTCCTCAACTGATCCTCATGCTCTTCTCTATCCTTTGAGTACACTAATATATCGTCGATGAACACTATCACGAACTTATCCAAGTATGGCTGGAAAGTCCTATTCATGAGGTCCATAAAAGCTGCGGGCGCATTAGTGAGTCCAAAAGGCATGACGGTGAACTCATAATGGCCATATCTCGTACGAAAGGCTGTCTTAGGGATGTCTTCTTCAGCGATTCGTAGTTGGTGATATCCTGATCGTAAATCGATCCTGTAAAACACTGTTGCACCCTGAAGCTGGTCGAACAAATCCTCGATCCTCGGGAGCGGATACTTATGCTTCACTGTGGCATTATTCAACTCCCTGTAATCTATACACAACCTCAAATATCCATCTTTCTTCCTGACAAACAACACCGGGGCTCCCCATGGTGAGACACTAGGTCGAATGTACTCTTTATCCAACAACTCTTCTATTTGCACTTTCAACTCTTGCATTTCTGCAGGTGCCATTTGATACGGAGCCTTAGAGATAGGTCCGGTTCCAGGGACTAAATCGATCTTAAAGCTCACTTCTCTCTCTGGTGGCATTCCTGGAAGCTCTTCGGTAAAATACATCCGGAAACTCCTTTACTACCGAAATTTATGTCAACTCCTCGTTTTCCACGCTTACGTCCCTTACTTGGCACAGGTTGACTGGGTAGCCTTTTCTAAGATAGGTTTGAAGGTTTAGGGCCGAGATTATTTTGACGTCAGGCTGGAAGGTTATGCCTTTATAAGATATCCTATTTCCTTTTGGTCCTCTAAGAGATATTTTCTGGTTATGACACTCGATTTTGGCTTTATACTTAGCTAACCAATCCATTCCCAAGATAACGTGAATGTCTTTTAGGTCAAAAAGGATAAGATCTGCCGGTAATTCAGTACTAGCTATGACTACAGGGATACTTTGGAAAAGAGATTTACAAGAAACAGTTTCACCGGTGGGCATGGCTATATTGGCTCGACAAGACTGGGTAGACTTGAGGGGATACTTATTAACAAAAGTGCTAGAAATAAAAGAATGAGACGCTCCGGAATCAAAGAGTACATAAGCAGGGTTTGAGTTTACGAGAAATGTACCCGTCACAACATTGGCATCGGTGTCAGCTTCAATTCGGCTCATGACATTGATTCTTCCATTGGTGTAGCCTCCATTGCCATTCTTTCCATAGTTTCCATTTCCACCTCCAAAAGAGCGGTTGTTTTGGTTCCCGTTCTGTACAGCATTTCCTCCACTGGGGCGGTTGTTATTGAAGTTTTGAATTTTATTTCCACCTCCATTGTTACCATTGTTCCCATTTGGTGCATTTTGAGCTTGCTTCTGTAGACAGTTGAACGATTTGTGACCTACTTCTCCACACTCGAAACACTTGATCCTTTCACCCTGACAAGTGAACCATGGATGGCTCTTGGCACACTTCTTGCAAACAAAGTTCTTTTGGTTCCTATTTCCTTGTTGGGCCTGTTGTCCAGAATTCTGATTGTTGCGGTTGTTGTAGCGTCCACCATTGTTGTTGTTGTTTCCGCCATTGTTGTTGTTGGGCCTTTTGTCGTACCCTTGGCTGTTGCTATTGCCGGTAGGTTCCTTCCTTTTATGTCTACCTAGCACCTCTCTCTCACGCTGTAAGATTCTCTCCAGGTTTGAGGCCTTAGCATATGCTTCCGCGAAAGTAGTTAAGGTGCTACCTCCCATTCGAGTCTGAAGATCAAACTTAAGTCCGTCTTCAAACTTCTGAGCCTTAGTTCCTTCATCTGGCACTACAGTCGGGCAGAATAATACTCATTGAATTTCTGAGCGTACTCTTGCACACTCATGTTGTAGCTCTGGTTAAACCTACTAAACTCATTGTACTTCTGCCTGCGAATGTGCTCGGGGAAGAATCGAGCCTTAATCGCTACCTTAAATGCTTCCCAGTTAAAGTTCTCTTGAGCTTTAACAGTAGGTCCTACACTTTCCCACCAAGTATCAGCATCTTCATGCAGATAAAAGGTTGCTTGGTCTACTTTCTGGGCCTCGGGCGTACCCGTGGCCGTGAAAATCTTTTCGAAATCTCTTATCCAGTTCTCAAGAAGTAATGGGTCTTCTCTCCCAACAAAGGTTGGTGGTTTCAAAGCGAAAATCTTTTTCGCCATTGCAGCTTGCGGATCGTCTCCATGGTAGTTGTTGTTGATCTGGTTTTGAAGGACTAAGCCAAAGCTCTGAGCTAACTGCTCGAGAGTCCTAAGTCGTGCTGCAACTTGTTCCGGTGTTTCGGCCATTTGGTTCTCTTGTCGCCTTGCTCTAGATCGCGTATAAACGTATTGCATAAGCTACCTGTGTTATTCACATTGGTGTTTCCACCATTCACATTGATTCTTATATAAAAGCTAATTCACATAATCATGGTTCTCACCATTCATTCATTTCATACTCAATTCACATATCAAAAGTTCATCATTCATTTCACACTCAATTCACATGTCAAAAGTTCATCATTCATTACTCCAAAAGTGCCATAACAATTTGTTCCTAGTAGCATAAGAGTTTGTTTCAAATAGTCAAATAAGCATTAGTCGCACCATCCTTAACTAAGTTAACAAATTAATTGGTCTTTTACGACCTTAATTAGAAATCTAAGGGTCAGGGCTAGAGATTTGGGTTTCTAGTCAGCGTACTCGGGCGGGTCCTCGTCTTCACCTTCATCTCCGTCTCCATCTCCATTGAGATTTACAACGGGTGAGGCAGGGTTGCTTCCTACT
This sequence comes from Beta corolliflora, assembly GCA_947648045.1. Taxonomy (NCBI): domain Eukaryota; kingdom Viridiplantae; phylum Streptophyta; class Magnoliopsida; order Caryophyllales; family Amaranthaceae; genus Beta; species Beta corolliflora. Next base: position 128,984 of record CANSZD010000497.1, on the reverse strand, counting down.
TCTTCATTGTCACTATAGTTGGGTTCCTCGTCATCAGTGGGTAAATAGTCATTAAGTCACTTGGCCCTAGCATCGAGCATTCTTTTCTCCAGGTAACTCAATGTGAGATACCACTTCCCTTTCAATGTGTATCTTTCATAGTTCGGCCTTCCATTTTTCGAAACATCGAGTATTTGCTCTTGATTAGGCATAAGGACCATCATTGGGAAGAGTGTGAATCAAAACATCGGCATGTTTAGGTGGCGTGAGATAATCCGAATACCCGTGGCCTTCATTAAGGTGGTAACACTTCATTGTTAACCGTAACCTGTAAATATAAGCTGAAACAGACTCTCATACCCTCATCCTTAGAAGGTAAGGTCCTTGACGAGGGGTTCTGGTGCATTTCCTGGCGGTCAAACGTGTCTTGGCCATCTAATAAAATATCATAAACAATTAATAAGTACCTTTGGCGAGTATTTTCATACATGTACACATAACCCATTCGTCCCCATACTAAACCCTTAGTTCACATTTTAATCCTAATTCATTTTTCTCCTAAATATTTTTATTATTTTGACTTCCTAAACCAATTTTAAGTTTAACCCTATTTGATTCATTTCCCTAATTAGTATATTTTAATAATCTTAATCTTTCCCTAGTTAATCTAAACTCCGCTCTGATACCATTATGTAACACCCCCGCCAACCCGAACCCTTTTTCATTTAATAAAACTCGAGATGGGGGAAAATCCACGAGGGTTCGACTCAACGGGCGTGCTACCGTCGCACTTATCTCCTTGGAAATAAATGCAAGGCTAGGTTAAAGCATACTGAATTCAAAATAAATTAATCCTTACAACCAAGTATATCGTTCGTTAAATATTACTAATTACTTAAGTGTTTCAGAGTTCCAGCGGAAGCTAAATCATAAGCTAAGTGGATGACAACTCTAAATGATCTCCCTTTGTTCCCCCCGTCGATCACCCACCTGCACAAATACATTGAAAAGAAACAAGAGAGACAAGCTCCCAAAAATCAGAAAAACTGAGTAATTCCAACTCCATCCCGTAAAATTCTTAATTTGAAAATACTTTGTAAAATAGTAGGTTAATAGGTTTATAAAGCATAGCACACATACACGTATATATACAATGAATAATCACATACTTAATTCAATTAATCCAGTTATTTATGAGAGGAAAGAGAACGCCAGTAAGCCGGGGTCAATCCCCTGTAACCACTTACTTGACATTGTAGGTTGGGGTCAATCCCATGTAACCACCTACGGATAACATAATGGCCATAATAACAAAGTCCCTAGTGTGCACACCCCTTCTACTTGGATCACAACAACATAGAAGGAAGACAAGTAAGGGAAAATCGGCATAGTAACCGAGAGAACCATAGGTGACCGCTTAACCTCCCATACGAGGGCAACTTTGTTCATCATTTCCCTTCGATATTTCACTTTAAGTGATTAATAGCTTTTAATTCAAGTCATCACATAACACATGTATACATATGCATCATTTCATTTAATCAAGAGTGAATACTTTCATTCCAAATCCAGAATTCAATTCATACATAGCTTAATCCGAGAGCCCATTCGTATTCATTATCATAACCGTCACTTGGATACATTGATTAACTCATAATCACATGTTCTTGATAATTCCAACTTTCACTCATGACTTCAATATTAATAATAAGGATAACAATAATCTTAGTAATAGTAATACTATAAATGGTAAGAATAGCGATGATACGAATAATAATAATAATAATAATAATAATAATAATAATAATAATAATAATAATAATAATAATAATAATAATAATAATAACATTACTAAATGACATTAAACGATGTTGATAAATAAAAGATTAGTGATTAGGTTGCTATTATTGACGGCGTTAATAACGTTATAATAATAATCATCATTGTCCTATCGTCCATTATGCAAGTCATTTCATTTGTCATACTAATTCATCGTGCATAATCCATAACTATAAACCATATTGATAATCCATATTCTAATTCACATAGTCACATAATTAATTCGTTTTATTCTAACGGGATCTACGTTTAGATGGACATCGGAGATTACCTCGTGACGCGTGCCCAAAAGTTAAGTTCACGAACGGATTAACACTCTTGATATTCCTCGTCTACGAAATCAGAGTCTACAATAGACATTAACGAGATCTAAGTTAGTTACCTAAATAACACCTTTTTATTTATAAAATAAATAATTTAAATAATTCAAATAACTTAAAGAAGTTCTTAATGATTTTAAGAGAGTTTATAGATCAAAGTTTATGGTTTTCAAATTATTTATGAAATCATTTTAAGTACTCAAAGATTACTTCAACTTAATTTTCATTAACTTAAACAATTATTTTAAACATAAAAAAAACTAACTTTATTATACTTCTTACTTTGTTTTAGAAAATTAAGAAATACTTTCAAGTTATAAAAGACTAAGTTAATTAATCTAAAATACACCAACTTAATAAAGCAAGTTAATTTAGGAAAGTCATTTGTTTTGTTTTAAAAAATAAACTAATAAAACAAATAAAAGGGGAAAATGAGGGGCTTTATTGATTCAAAAAATCAGTTACAAAGTCAAGAGAAAAGAAACGAAGAAGGGGAGGAAGACAGGGAAGAACGAATCAGGGGAGAAGAAGAGGAAGGAAGGGAGGCTGGTGGTTTGGGCGAAGCACGACGAGGATCAGGCGACCGGACAATGGTTCGGTGGGTCAGGTGGTTCGAGTGATGGGCGGCACGATGCGGCGGCGGCGAGGGGTGCTGCGAAGGGGAGGAAGGAAGCGGCGAGGAAGGAGAAGGGTGCGGTTTGGGCTGCGGGAGAGTCGGTGGTGCGGTATTTTCTAGGTGGTCATGGTGGTTCGTGCGGTGGTGCTCGGTTGGTTCAGCGTGACAAAGGAGTGTTTATGGGTTGAAATTTTATTTTTATTTTCCAAAGCAAAATCAGACATTAGAAGAGAAGAGAAAGAGATTGAAGCAAACCTTTGAAGTTTGTTTGCTTGAGCAATTTGGGTGAGTGTAGTTCATTATTTATAGAGGGTTTTGGTCAGAATTTTGAGCTTTGGGTCAAGCTCCATTAATGGTGGGTATGGTGAGGTATGGTGTTTGAGATTCATTTTTGACTAATTTAACTCCGAAAATCCGGGATTTGGATTGAGTTTCAAACTCTCCTGACAAGAACTGTTGATTTTGTGGAAAAATCTGATCTTTAGCTCTGTTCATCTTGCACATGAGGGGGAGGAAGATGGTGATGAATATCACGTTTTCTTTCTCTTTTTTTTGTTTTTTTGTTTTTTTGTTTTTGGCTTTTTCCTTTTTCTTTTTGGCTAAAATGACACATGGGCTATGGACTTGGCATTGGGCTACTAATATGGATGGACAATTGAATGAATAAGAATGCCCACAAACTAAATAAACATTTCAATTACCATATTATAATACTTTGAAATAATGAAAATGAATAATTAGTTTACTTAAATAAAATACATTTCAATTAAATCATTTAAATAAACTCGTTAAATAATTCAAAACTAAATGAAATCATTATTAAAATTGAATTAGCAGAAAAATAAATTTAAGTGGAAATAATATTAAACCTTAATAAATAATAAAATAAGTACTGAAAATTCGGGGTATTACAAAGTTATTGTTTTCAAAGTTATTTATTGTTTACCGCTGCAAAATTCTGAATAAGCCGATACGTTATCACACGGGCGATATTACTTTGATAATTATCTAAGTTTTATATAAAAAAGTTATTTTGGAAAATAGAGGATTGTCGGGGTGTTACAAAGTGGTATCAGAGCTTAGGTTTTTATTGGCATTTCGTGCCAACCTTAAATTTTAGGCGCCTAGTTACTGAAAAATGAATTTCATAGAAAACGAGCTCCTACTTATTCGTTGTGCTTAAGTCATTTTTTCGAAACATGTTTCAATTTCAAAAAGAATTCGAAAATATATTTTTTTAGGTCCGAATTTTTTTTTATGATTCTTTTCGGTTCTTTTCATATTTTTAAAATTATATATTATATATTATTTATTTATTTTAGTACTCTTAGCTTATATTTTATTTTACTTTATTAATTTTTGTAAGAGATGGGTAGTATAGGAAGGGCATATAGGATAGAAATATTATATGTCTGCATTTAAATATTTAGTTCAGCATGTTTATGTTTTCTTCCCTGCTTAACTGTTAAATGTTATTCCTAGCTTTAAATTATTTGTTTATTCTTGCTTATTGTTTATTGTTGGGAATATACGCTAAGTGAGGGTATTATTTATTTCTAGATGTCGTATTCATCAGTTAAGGGACCCCTAGATATGACTGATAGAGAAGCTACTCGAGTAGGAAGCTACTCCAACCCAATTGTATTGAGTGATGATGAGTATGATGGAGAGTCTGATAGCGAGAGTTACACTAGCCTAGAAGTCATCATGCACCATGTGTTAAAAGTAGGCATCCCTGATCGTGATGATGAGGTCATTTAGGAGTTTGATCATGCTAGAGGGCAGACCAGAATGGACATCTACCATGTTGTTTTGAGGGTTGAGAGTGATTCTGAGTTAGAAGAGGATGAGCCTCAACCTAAGAAGATTCGAAGATCTACTAGAGCTAGAAATTCAGATTGCTTCTACTATGACAGTGAGGACAATGAAGACTTTGAAGATGAGATGTTCACTCCAGAGAAGTACAAGGAAACTAAGGATAAGTCTGATAATGTAACTCCATAGATTATTTATGTATGTTCTAAGATTAGTTGTTGGATAAGTAGCCAAGTTACAATGGTTTAAATTTCTTTCTTTAGTATCTTTACCTTTGTTAAGGAATAAGTTTAGTTATTATGGATTGGAAAAATATTATCATCATCATTTTGAGGAATAAAGGTGATTATTTAGCTATTCCAGTTTAGTAAGAATTTATTTTAGTACGCGGATGGGGAAAATTTTATTCTATTGTTGTGATTAAATTTTATTTGATCCCCATATATATGTTATTGATGTGAATGATATTCATGAATGAGTATATGACTAATGATGGTTTATAGTGATTGAATTTGGCACTATTATAATTCCATAGAATATTATAATGATGCGATCTTGTATGATCAAGTCAAATTGATGCCTTTATAGTAAATGGCAAGTAGTTGTGAGTCGAAACCTAAAGTAGAGTTACGTTAAATTTCAGGTGTCGTAGTAGAATGGCCAACAACGATAACGCCTTATCCTCTGTCATTCGCCTATTGGCAGAGAAATTGACTCAAGAAAGGGCCGAGTGTTCTCATCCAGCAGGGGATATGTTTAAGAGATTAGCTAAGATTAAGCTGCCGTACTCAATGTTGTTAGAATCGCGATCCGGATCGTAGGATCGCACGATTCTACGATCCAGATTTTCTTAAACGATTCAAATCGTGGCTAGAATCGTATTTGTAGCAGGATCGTGCGTAGGATCGTCAAAATCGTCAGAATCGGTAGGATCGCACGATCCTACCCGATTCTAACGATCCCACTCTTTGGCTTGCAAAACCCACGTTTGAGTTAAACCCGACCAAATTATAACAAAGCCGAAATTATAACAAAGCCCTACCTCCCTATTGCGTCTCTCCAAGTCTCCAGACTCACTCTCTAAGTCTCTACTGCGTCTTCTTCAGCGAATGAAGCTCGAACAATCGAACTCCAGCAGATTTATACTCCGGCAGATTCAAACTCCAGCGATTTTCCTCGACTGAATTCAAGCTCCAATCATCCTCCTTTGTTTCGAATTTCAGGTAAAATTTCTTATTGTGCTGGCCATTTTTGTTCTTCACATCTAATTTCTTGGCTATTAACTGAAAATTAACAAATTGGCAAAAGAAAGAACAAAAGCAAAATTAACATCAATTAACAGAAAAAAGAAAACTTTGAAGGAGTAAAAATAATCACCAGTTTCTTGTAATGTTGCAACCAGGCGTTCAATAGAGGGGGGCCCACGCCTCTTAGAGTCTTCCATTAATGCTACAACATTTTTTTGGAGAAAAGTACTGAGTAGCAGACTTTCTCTCTCTATGACATCTATCTTTTTTGGGGGATTGAGGTGTATTGTGTCCTAGAGAGTAGAGTTATGCGGTCGACTAGGCAACTTTTCCTCTCTTTTTTTTGTTTTTTTTTTTAAAAAAAAACTTTGGCTATAATGAAAATTAAAGTGCTATAATCTTGTTGGTTACTTAGATTGTTCACTTGTAGTTTTAAATATGGAAACGATATTTTCCTTGTATTATTTGAATTGTAAGCTTTAAAATAACATTTGTAGAATCGTGTTAACTATCAATTGGTACTATTATCGATCTTATGTGATGAAAAGTGTGTTTATTGCCATTGTTTTTACTAGAAAGACAAGTACTAGTCACACATGATCATTTTGATGGCTCAATTTCTCAAATTTGTAGGATCTTACGATCCTACGATCCGATCCTACCGATTCGATCCTACCCCCCTCATCGATCCAAAGTGGGATCCCGATCCTGACAACATTGGCCGTACTTTAAGGGGCAAGCTGACCCTACATTCTTAGAGAGCTGGATTAGGGAATTCGATAAGATTTGGGCTGTAAATTGTCCTGAGGCTATGAAGTAGGCCAAGCTGTGTTATATCTGAAAGATGAGGCTGACTTATGGTGGAAAGAAATGGAAATAGACTTAGTGTTGTGGAAGGGTTTAATTGGGATTCCTTTATTGTTGCTTTAAGAGGAAAATTTTACCCTGCTTTTATGAGAAAACAAAAGGCTCAGGAGTTCATAAACCTTAGGAAGGGGAGTATGACTATCTCTGAGTATTATAGCAAGTTCATAGCATTGTCTAGGTTTGCACCTGAGGTAGTAGCTACTGAAGAGCTAAAGGCTCAAAGATTTGAGCAAGTTTTGACTGAGGAAATCCAATTAGAGTTAGGTGGTGAGACTTTTGCATCCCTAGATGTTGTTTATGGAAGATCCGCCCATATTTATGGTCTTCAGTCAAGGCGTGACAGGAAGAATACTGTAGTGGGTGAGAAGAGAAAGGATTTCAATGCTGGAGGAAATCAGGGGAACTTTAAGAAGAATAGAAATGGGAATGGAAATTTCCAAGGAAGGAATGGTCAAGGCTTTAATGGTAAGGGCCAGTCTGAGAGGAGTTACAATTGTAAGAAGTGTAACAAGGACCACCCTCGTAGAGACTGTAAAGGAGATCTAGTAACCTGTCATTACTGCCAAAAGAAGGGGCATAGAGAATTGAATGCTTCACCAAGCAAAGGAAAGAGCAGAATAGTAATGGGAGTGGTAATCAGGGAAGGTCTGGGTTCAACCAATCAGGCAACCAAGGGTCGAAGCCTATAGGGTCGCAGAACAACCAAGGAAGCTACAGTAAGCCTGCTAGTGAGAGCAACAACAACAACCAGAGTAAAGCTTCGGGTAAGCTGCTCATGATGAGTCGCAATGAAGCTGAGAGATCTGCCGACGTAGTTTGATGATTGGTTTATATGCTTGAATTGTGCTTAGTTTTTAATAGTTTTTGTGATAGTTTTTAGGCTAATTTAGGCTAAGTTCGTTTCGTTTCTTTCTCTTTGTGCATTTTTCCTCCCTTGCTCTCTTTCTTTGGGTGTCTGTTTACATTTCAGGACTTGGAAGCACGTTTGGAGGGTCTATGCACAAGCCCGAGGCAAAGCATTGAAGAAATGGAGCACCAAGGAGCTCGAAAAGAGAAAAGAAGGCAAAGAAATAGGCGACCCGAGGGTCCGGTGTGTGGGACCCGCCTTGGGTCGGCCCATACGAACAAACCATCGGCGTTTTTCAGCAGACCCGCCTGGTCCGTTGACCGAGGGCTCGGGTCCGACAACCCGAGGGCTCGGGTTCAACGGCCCGCCCGGTCGCTTTGATTTGGGGAAAGCTCCATGTTCTCGGCATTTTGACCCGCCGGGTCATGTGACCCGAGTGCTCGGGTCATCTCACCCGAGTGCTCGGGTCATTTCACCCGCCCGGGTCGGGTTATTTTCCCAGGAAACGATTTTGCGATTTTGTTTACTTTAATGCGGGCATTTTGTAATTCTCCGATTTATTTCTTGTGACTATAAAAGAGGGACTCCTCTTATTTCTACTTAGGCAATTATTAACTAGAGATTAGAGAGAGATTAAAGTTTGTTTTAGCATTCAAACTCTAGAACAAAACCCTAGGAGAGAGAAAGTGAAGATTTGAAGCTTTTAGATCTCCATTCTTCATTTATGAAAGCTTAAAGTTGGTAATTTTTGTTTATTATTCTTCTTTTCTTCCATTGATCTTGCTTATTACTTGCTTAGTTTGTTTAGATCTTACTTTATTAGTTGATTATTTGCATTTTACCTCTTTTCCTCCATGGTTATGGTGATTAAGTTACTTCAAGCTTTGTTTTGTGTTATTTCCATGATGTGTGAGTAGTTCCTTACTAGGGGATGGGATGTAGCCTTCATTTACTCTTCGGATCTTAGATCTAAGTTAGGGGGTTAACTCTTGGGGTTGAACTTGTTGATCAAGCTTGTTTTACTTGGTTTGTTGGGTGCTTGATCACCACTTAACTTACATATTTGGAGTTCCTAGTGAAGGATTGAGAGATGAAGCTAGGAATAAACTAAGTTTGGTTGCTAGATTAGGATTTCCATGAAAATAGGTATTTTCTAATTTAGGGAAACTTGATTAATCATGTTGTGCTTGATTTGGCTAGATTAGTTGCTTATGCCATGAGAATAGGTCATGAGTGACTAATCAAGCTCCTCTAATTAGCTCGAGAGAGTAATTAGAGTTCATATGTTCATGATCTTCCCCTTGTGATCCCCCATTTGTTTCCCCTTGGCTTTGATTTTGGATTCTTGGATTGAGTGTTGGTGAATCCCTCTAATCCCCTAGTTTCTTTTATCCGTGTCTTAACTTCTTTGCTTAATTACTTGTTGATTTACTTTGCAAACTTTCTAGTTTATTTAGATTTTAGAATCATCGTAAAACTCTTAAAAACCCAAAAATTGATTTAGCTCATTGTAGTTAGCTAATTACTCTTGATTTAACCCTACTTCCTTGTGGATTCGACCCTATACTTATCCTATATTGGATAAATTAGGTTATATTTGGCGAGTATACAACGACCCGTCAAATTTTGGCGCCGTTCTTCGGGAAGTAGCGGTTAACATTAGCTAATTGGTTAATTTTGAGACTAAATTGTCCTTTTTCTTTATTTTGGTGTGTTTACCTCTTGGTTGTTTTTACTAATATTCTCCTTAGCTTTGTTGGTTGCATGTCACGGAGATTGAGGGGCGATCCAACCATCCCCATCGATCATAACCTTGAGAATACTTTGAGGCAATTAAGGAGAATCTTTAGGGAACCTACGGTCCAACCGGGTGTTGAACAACCGGGTTTTGAGCAAGAGTCTTCTATCTCCACTACTTCTAGCACTATGGGGGATGAGGCTCCTAGAGCATTACGGGATTTTGGGCATCCCGAGGCATTTGAACTCAAAAGTGGTATTCGCCGCCCAACTACTACCGCCAACTTCGAATTTTCTCCGCATTTGATTCGCATGATCAAACAAGAGCCCTATGGGGGTATGACTCATGAGTGCCCTCTTGAGCATTTGGCTAACTTCTTGGAGCTATGTGCCACGGTGAAGCAAAATAATGTGAGTCAAGAGTTTGTAAGGCTCAACTTATTTCATTTCTCTCTCTTGTGGGCAAGGCTAAGAAATGGTTGCAATCTATTCCGGAAGACTCTTTGACAACATGGGCACAAGTTACCACGGCTTTTGTGGATGAATTCTATTCTCAAGAGAAGACCTCCGGAAGCTAGGAGGAAGATAGCTAATTTCTCTCAAGAGGAGGATGAGACATTGTATGGAGCTTGGGATAGGTTCAAGGATCTTCGACGATCTTGTCCTCACCATGGTTATAGTCAATGGATGCTTATGCAAAGCTTCTATGATGGTCTCCTCCCTATGACCCGTGCAAGCCTAGATTCGGGTGCGGGAGGCCAACTAACAAAGCTTCCGGTTGACAATATTGAGCCTACAATTGAAGAGGTAGTACGACACTACTCTTGGGGAAATTCTACTAGAACCGCAAGCATGAAGAGTGCAGCAAAGGCAAGTATGATCTTGATGCCATTGACCATATCAATGCAAAACTTGATACCCTTGCAAAGAAATTGGAAAAGGTAAGCTTGGCATCTCCTAGCCAAGGGACTTCTCAAGCTTTTTCTTGTGAGATTTGTGGTGGGTCGGACCACGCTAGCTCTTATTGTGGTGGGTCTATGGACCATGTTGCTTGGGTGAATACTAGGGGTGAGGAAATCCTAACTTCAACAACCAAGGGAGATGGAATAACAATGTAAGTGGAGGATGGAAGAACCCCCAACCACCCCAACCTTACCAAGCTAGACCACCCGGATTCCATAACCCCCAACAATCATTCACACAACCACCCGCTAGAGCTCCCTTTGAACCAAATCAACCAAAACAATCGTCCCCTTGAATCCACTCTCCAACTTTTCTTAGCTCAACAAACAAAAAACCAATGCCGACAATGATAGGAAGTTTGGAGACATACACACCTCCCTCCAACAATTGAATGCCCACAATAAGATCATCGAAACCCAACTTGCCCAAGTCGCTCCAAGCAAGTGAGCAATAACCCTTCAAACTCTTCCACACAACTTCCTAGCCAACCCATTATCCGAGAGCAAGCTAAAGCGATTACTTTGAGATCCGGGGCTCACTATGAGGGTCCTAAGATTCCCATACTTGATGATGCTAACCCCTCCAATGAAAGTGAGAATGTGGATAGTGAAGTTGATAAAGAGATTGAAAATGTCGTTGTGGAAGACATTCATGAGGATGGGACTCATATAGTTGTTGAACACGAAGCATCAAGCAACGAGCCTCCTCCAATGAAGAGCTACACTCCTCCGGTCCCATATCCTCAAAGGTTAGCCAAGAAGCACTTCAATGACAAATTTGTCAAGTTTCTTGAGGTAATGAAGGGTTTGCAAGTTCACATCCCATTTCTCCAAGCTATGGCTCAAATGCCCACCTATGCCAAATTTCTAAAGGAACTTCTTTCTAACAAGTCCAAACTTGAAGAAAGTTCCACCATTGCTCTCACCGCCGAAGTTAGTGCGGTCCTCCAAAACAAGCTCCCCAAAAAGCTTGAAGATCCTAGGGTCTTTCTCCATACCATTGAGAATTGGAGATTTGGAGCCAAAGAGAGCATTGGCCGATCTTGGGGCTAGTGTAAGCCTAATGCCACTCTCCATTGCAAAGAAGCTCAACTTTGAGCTTAAGCCAACAAGAAGGGTGATACAACTAGCGGATCGCTCGGTTAAGGTGCCCGTTGGAGAATTGGAGGATGTTCCGGTGCAAGTTGGGAGAGTCTTCATCCCTTGTGACTTTGTAGTGATGGAGATGGAAGAAGACTCCCAAGTTCCTCTTATTTTGGGAAGGCCTTTCTTGAAAACGGCGGGAGTGCTAGTTGACATGAAAAGAGATGTAATGACATTGAGGGTTGGTGATGAGAAGATGGAGTTTGCTTTCAATAAGAGCATGAAAGCGCCTATTATGGAAGAAGTGCATCGGATCGACACCCTTGAGCAAGAAGTGTTAAGCCTAAGGGCTTTAGTTGAAGCAAGGGATCCTCTTGAGGATGTGCTACTAGGAGAAGATCAAGAGCAAGAAAGTGAAGCTTGGCATCTCAAAAAGGCAATGGACAAAGCACCAATCTACCTACCTCCTAATTCAAGCTTTGAGATTTTAGAAGCTTCATTGAAAAAAGAGGAGAGGACCACGCCTCCTCCTACATGTGAGTTGAAACTCCTTCCCCCTTCTTTGAAGTATGTTTTTCTCGGAGATAACGAGACTTATCCCGTGATTGTCAATTCTACACTCAATGGTCCTTCTCTTGACAAACTTCTTTGTGTTTTAAAACAACATCGAAGTGCCATTGGTTATACAATTGATGATCTCAAGGGTCTAAGTCCCACCTTGTGTATGCATCGAATTCATTTGGATGATGGTCAAACCTCCTCTATTGAGCCTCAAAGAAGGCTAAATCCTAACATGAAGGAGGTGGTAAAAAAGGAAGTTTTGAAACTCCTTGAGGCGGGGATAATCTACCCTATCTCGGATAGTAGCTGGGTTAGCCCCGTTCAAGTTGTCCCAAAAAAGGGAGGAATGACCGTCATTAAGAATGACATGGGTGAGCTTATCTCCACAAGATCGGTCACCTGGTGGCGCATGTGCATTGATTATCGTAAGTTGAATAAAGCCACCCGGAAGGACCATTTCCCCCTCCCTTTTATTGACCAAATGCTTGAAAGATTGGCGGGTCATACCCATTTTTGCTTTTTGAATGGTTATTCGGGGTTCTTTCAAATTCCCATTCACCCTGATGACCAAGAGAAGACAACATTCACATGTCCATTTGGCACCTTCGCTTATCGAAGGATGCCATTTGGATTGTGTAATGCTCCTTCTACCTTCCAAAGGTGTATGACCAGCCATTTTTTTGACATGCTTGAATCAACCATAGAGGTTTTCATGGATGATTTCTCCGTGGTAGGTTCATCATTTGACATTTGTCTCTCCAACCTTCAAAAGGTTTTAGAGAGATGTCAAAAGATGAATCTTGTTCTTAATTGGGGCAAATGTCATTTTATGGTTGAAGATGGCATAGTCCTCGGTCATAAGATATCTCAAAAAGGGATTGAGGTGGATAAGGCTAAAATTGAGGTTATTGAGAAATTGCCTCCCCCAACTTCGGTGAAGGGAGTGAGATCTTTTCTTGGGCATGCGGGCTTCTATCGCCGTTTTATCAAAGATTTCTCAAAAATCTCAAAGCCCCTATCCAATTTGCTTCAAAAAGACATTGAGTTCAAATTTGACAACGATTGCATGCATGCTTTTGAAACTCCAAAAAAGGCTCTAATTTCCGCTCCTATAGTGCAAGCTCCGGATTGGAGCTTGCCTTTTGAACTAATGTGTGATGCTAGTGATAGCGCGGTGGGGGCCGTTTTAGGGCAAAGAAAAGAAGGAAAGCTCCATGTGATCTCCTATGCAAGCAAGACGCTGATCCCGCTCAAAGGAACTATGCCACCACGGAGAAGGAACTCCTAGCAATCGTGTTTGCTTTTGACAAGTTCCGGTCATATCTTGTGTGCTCCAAGGTGGTGGTGTACACGGATCATGCGGCTATCAAGTATCTCATGACTAAGAAGGATGCCAAGCCTCGTTTGATTAGGTGGATCCTTCTCCTACAAGAGTTTGATATTGAGATCAAAGACAAGAAGGGCACCGAAAATTCGGTTGCCCGACCACCTCTCTCGCCTTCCTATGGATGATTCACATGACCTAGACCCTCCCATCAATGATTCTCTCCAAGATGATTTCCTCTATGCCATTAAGGCCATGTGTGCTCCTTGGTTCGCGGATTTTGCTAATTTTCATGCTAGTGGAGTCATTCGGATGACCTCAACTATCAACAAAAGCGGAGGTTCATGCATGAGGTCGAAGCACTATGTATGGGAGGACCCATACTTGTTCAAGAGGGGGGTGGATGGTATTTACCGGAGGTGTCTCCCGGATGATGAGATTGAGAATGTAATAGGGATGTGCCATTCATCCCCATGTGGTGGTCATATGGGGAGCCGACAAGGCCGTGGCAAAGATTTTACAATGTGGTTTATTTTGGCCAAGTATGTTCAAGGATGTTTGGGGCTTTGTCAAGGCTTGTGATCGGTGCCAAAGAGTTGGAAATATCTCAAAAAGGCATGAACTACCCCTTACAAGCATCTTGGAGTTGGAAGTTTTTGATGTTTAGGGGATTGATTTCATGGGCCCCTTTCCCTCCTCCCTTGGTAATCGTTACATCTTGGTAGCGGTTGATTACGTTTCTAAATGGGTTGAAGCAATCGCTTCCCCTACAAATGATGCCAAGGTAGTGGTCAAGCTATTTAAGAAGGTGATATTCCCCCGTTTCGGAGTTCCAAAAGCCATCATTAGTGATAGGGGATCGCACTTTGCAAAGAAATCATTCAAGGCCCTTCTTGCTAAATATGGGGTGCATCACAAAATGGGTCTCTCTTACCACCCTCAATCTAGTGGTCAGCGGAGATATCTAATAGAGAGGTCAAGCTCATTTTGGAGAAGACGGTAAATCGATCTCGAAAGGATTGGTCTTCCAAGTTGGACGATGCATTGTGGGCCTATCGCACGGCCTACAAAACCCCTATTGGCATGACACCTTACAAGCTTGTTTATGGAAAATCGTGTCATTTGCCCGTAGAATTGGAGCACAAGGCTTATTGGGCCATCAAGGCATTGAATTTTGACCTTCAAGCTTCGGGTGAAAGAAGGATGCTTGACGTTCATGAGCTTGAGGAGCTTAGGAGGGGCGCTTATGAGAGCTCCCGGGTGTACAAAGAGAGAACAAAGGCTTGGCATGATCAACGAATCATAAAAAGGGAATTCAAAGTTGGTGACAAAGTCCTTTTTTTTCAATTCGAGGTTGAGGTTATTTCCGGGCAAGCTCAAATCAAGGTGGAGTGGTCCATTCACCGTGCATCAAGTATCCCCACATGGTGCGGTTGAGATTTGCAATGATGCAAAAGGGTGTTTCAAGGTGAACGGGCAAAGACTCAAGTTATACTATGATGGTGCGCCAATTCAAGAAGCTTACTCTATTGCATTTGAGGATTACTCCCCTCCTAATGATTGAAGATTTATGGTAGTCAAGCTAATGACTTAAAACAAGCGCTTAGCGGGAGGCAACCCGTTTTTCTCACTTACTTCTATTTCTTTTTCTTCTTTTAGTTTTGATTTACTTGGAAAAATGGATTACCACATATTATTACGGCATTTGAAATACTTGTTATGGTGATTTTGTGATTTGGTTATGTTTAGGATTGCTTGGGAGGAATTTTGGACCAAAGAAAGGAAACGAGAGAAGAAGGAGAAGGCTGAGGCTGCGGCCCGACCCGAGGCCGGGTCTCTGACCCGCCCGGGTCGCTCAAGGGAGCCGGAAAAAAAAAAACAACTGCCAAGATGACCCGCCCGGGTCTAGGAAAACCCGCCCGGGTCACTTGACCCGAGCACTCGGGTGTGCTGACCCGCCCGGGTCGGTTGTTTGGTTTTAAAAAAAAAAAAAAAAAAAAAAAAAAAAAGGCGAGCTTGAGGCGACCCGAGGGCTCGGGTCCAGTGACCCGCCGGGTCGGAGGGACAGACAAAAAAAAAAAAAGAGAAGAGGGGCTGATTTTGTACCTCACTCTCCTTAATCCTCTTTACTCCTTCTTCATCCTCAACCTCTCAACTCTCCCTAACCACTTTCAAACTCCAAACCCTAACCATCTAAATCTTACTCAAATCACTCACTCACCACTCAAAAACTTAAAAATCCCTCACAAATCTTCATCCTCATCAACTTTCCTCCACAAATTTCAACTTTTTCTCCTTCAAAAAAAACCCATCTCCACCATTTTTCACCATTTTCTCTCTCCTCAAAATTTTACCACAACTCTCAAATTCATCATTTTCCACTCAAATCTCTTCACAAATTCTTCCTAAAACATCATTCCCCCTTCATTTCTCTCATAAAAAAACAAAAAAACAAACAAAAAAAATTTTCATTTTTTCCACCCTCACCACTAAGTTACGGGATTTTGAATTTTTGAGCAACAAGTAATTCAAAGCATGGAGGGGAGGAATTCAAAGCAGAGTAGACAAGTGGGGCAAGCTAGCTCAAGCCAAAGGGAAAACGTCTCGGGGCATGATGCCCCCGGTGAGTTTCATGATCCCGAGGTTCCTTTCATTGTTTTTGCTAGTTTAGGACATTTTAATAGATTTCAAGCCCTTAAGGCTAAGGAATTCGCCCCTACCCGTTTTGTAGATGAGACCTTGTTGTCTTTATGGGGGATTCGGGGGGATGTGAATAATATAGCTGACGGATTGAATATGAAAAAAGTGTTATTGATGAGAAAAAAAACTTATAAATGCTTAACACTTGAATTCTTAAGCTCGTTGGAAATAACCGGAGAGGAACGGTTTGCGTGCTCAACTGGAGCCGAGGCCGTTCTCACATTTAGGTTGGGGAATGTTGCTCGTTCTATGCCTATTGGTGATTTTGCTGAAATTTTTGAATTACAAATTGAATCGAGCACCACTCCCGCACCTTCTTTCAACCTTTATGATTGTTGGAGTAAGTTGAGTAACGGAAAAAGTTACGATGCTAAAAATGCTAATGACTCACTCATACACCAACCGACTATCCCAGGTACTTCCGCAAGTTTTTGGGGAACACCATCTTTGGGAGAAAGGATAACTCGAAGGTAAGTCAGTCGGAACTTATGATCATAGGTTCTTACCTATGGGATGAGAAAAAGCTGAACATACCTTTGATGTTTGCCCGTCATCTCCAAAGAGTAGGAACCCCAAAAACTCTCGGACGTGGGTCGATTGTTGTGGGCGGTTTGATTACCGCCATTCTTGAACACTTTAGGGTTCGCCCTAAGACCCCCGAGGTCCCGGACCGACCCTAATAAACCAACAACACCTACAAGATGCGCGTTGGTTTTCGGTGATTGGAATACATTTTACTTGGAAGATAGGTAAAATGCCTTCCATTCAACTTCCAAATCGCCGCATCACCGAGATTAAAACGAGGCAAGTCAACTATCTCATCCTGGAAGCCGCGGAGGAAGGCGCGGAGATCCGCACCTACCATAGGCGGGATCCCCATGAGCTTGCCTCCTCTTCTTCCGCCCCTCCCCCCTCCTCCTCCCCAACCCCATCCCACCTATGTTCCCGACTATGCCCCTATTTATGCCCATATAGATAGGCGGTTTGATAGTTTTGAACAAAGACTAACCACCTTCCAACGGGAGATGCGAGAAAGTTTTACCCCCATCTTGCAATTCTTTCATGATAACGGCATGGTCCCTCCCAGGCACTCCCTACCCCTCCTATATGCAACCCCCATAACCCCCCGAGGGGGGACCTCGACCCTTGAGTTGGTCTCTCCCCACCCCCCCCTCCCCGATTGTTCTTCCTTTAACACCGAGGACGGTGTTTGGTTTGGCTTGGGGGGGTATTTTCATGATTTGGGTAGTTTTTACTTGATGCGGTAGGCGTTAGGAGACCCTTGTTGCTATTTCGATTGAATTGTTGTTCGTGATTGTGGTTAAGCTTGGTGAATGGGCCAATGCTTGTTAATATGTGGTGTGCCATGATTCCATCTCTCTTATTTGTTTAAACAATTTTCTTCCTTTTCCTTCTCCTTATTTCCTTGTTTTAGCTTTTATTTAAAAATTTGAAAAAGAGCAAAAAATAAAAAAATAAAAAAAATCCGAAAAACAAAGAAAAAAAAAAGAAGTTTTAGTTTTGAATAAGGTTTTGATTTCCTTGCCCAAGGAAGATGCTAGTTGATGATATATGTGGATTCCTTGCTTGGATTTTGAGTATATGTTTAGAGGCTCCTTTTGGAAGAGTGTGAGCTTAGGTTGTGGTGCTTTAGGAGGTGATTAATCTTGATTGCATTAGAATCAACCAAAGTGAAACCAATGAATGATCAATTGGATGCCTAGTCTTGATTCTTGACTATGTTGCTCATGCTTGAATAAATTTAGCTTCAAATTTGCGGTCCCTAGTGTCCCTAGATATGCTCATCATGTCCCCAAACAAAACTCTACAAAAAGCTTAGTTTTCACTTCTTTTCGTTTGTAATAAGTGGTACAAAAAGCCACAAGTTCTTATGTCTCTCTTTAGTGAGTAACTCCACATTTGTATAGCAAAAATTCCCATAATAAGGGAAAAAGAAAAAGCCAAAAACAGTCAAAAAAGGCGTGAAAAATGAAAAAAAAAAAAGTGAAGAAAAACGAAAAGCAAAAAGAGTAGAAGAATTCCAATAAAAGAGGTCAATTTGTGGATGCCTCCCACACTAGTACTATTTCTCTAAAAGTTTTGAGTAGAGGGGAGTCTAAGGCTTGTCTGTGTGTCTAGGGATGGTGGACTAGTAATTTGAGCTTCTATAACACTTGAAGGGCTCTAAATCTTTTTGATAGCTAGGTGTTCTCTAATGAGCGAGTAAAAGGTCTAATTAGGTATCCTTTTGCAATCTTGATTAGTTGCTCTCTCTACCCATAACCTATGAGTACACTTGAAAATTAGTTGTTTTGAAAGTTGCTCTTCATCCTTGCTTGTGAACCATTTCATTGATAGTTAACTTGGGCATTACTCTTGAACTTGATTGAATAAATTGTTGATGAAAACTAGAGTTGTGGGTTTGAAAACTCTTTGGAAACCCTCGTGAGATCTCACTCGCCCTTTAGAGCGATCTAGGGGTTTAAAGAGCTTGTTGCATGTGCTAAATGCAATCGTGATTCCTACGAAAATGAGTTAGTGTAAATTCTTTATCTTTCCTTCCCTTTTCATTTTCTTTTCTTTCCTCTTTCTTCTTCATTTTGCTTTCAAATAAGTTTTCATTCTCCTACTTGTGTTTTAGTCTATATTGCTTGAGGACAAGCAAAGATCTAGCTTGGGGGAGTTTGATGATTGGTTTATATGCTTGAATTGTGCTTAGTTTTTAATAGTTTTTGTGATAGTTTTTAGGCTAAGTTCGTTCCGTTTCTTTCTCTTTGTACATTTTTCCTCCCTTGCTCTCTTTCTTTGGGTGTCTGTTTACATTTCAGGACTTGGAAGCACGTTTGGAGGGTCTATGCACAAGCTCTGAGGCAAAGCATTGAAGAAATGGAGCACCAAGGAGCTCGAAAAGAGAAAAGAAGGCAAAGAAATAGGTGGCCCAGGGCCGGTGTGTGGACCCGCCCGGTCGCTTTGATTTGGGAAAGCTCCATGTTCTCGGCATTTTGACCCGCCGGGTCATGTGACCCGAGTGCTCGGGTCATCTCACCCGAGTGCTCGGAGTCATTTCACCCGCTCCGGGTCGGGTTATTTTTTCCGGAAACGATTTTTTGCGATTTTGTTTACTTTAATGCGGGGCTGTTTTGTAATTCTCCGATTTATTTCTTGTGACTATAAAAGAGGACTCCTCTTATTTCTACTTAGGCAATTATTAACTAGAGATTAGAGAGAGATTAAAGTTTGTTTTAGCATTCAAACTCTAGAACAAAACCCTAGGAGAGAGAGAAGTGAAGGTTTGAAGCTTTTAGATCTCCATTCTTCATTTATGAAAGCTTAAAGTTGGTAATTTTTGTTTATTATTCTTCTTTTCTTCCATTGATCTTGCTTATTACTTGCTTAGTTTGTTTAGATCTTACTTTATTAGTTGATTATTTGCATTTTACCTCTTTTCCTCCATGGTTATGGTGATTAAGTTACTTGAAGCTTTGTTTTGTGTTATTTCCATGATGTGTGAGTAGTTCCTTACTAGGGGATGGGATGTAGCCTTCATTTACTCTTCGGATCTTAGATCTAAGTTAGGGGTTAACTCTTGGGGTTGAACTTGTTGATCGAAGCTTGTTTTACTTGGTTTGTTGGGTGCTTGATCACCACTTAACTTACATATTTGGAGTTCCTAGTGAAGGATTGAGAGATGAAGCTAGGAATAAACTAAGTTTGGTTGCTAGATTAGGATTTCCATGAAAATAGGTATTTTCTAATTTAGGGAAACTTGATTAATCATGTTGTGCTTGATTTGGCTAGATTAGTTGCTTATGCCATGAGAATAGGTCATGAGTGACTAATCAAGCTCCTCTAATTAGCTCGAGAGAGTAATTAGAGTTCATATGTTCATGATCTTCCCCTTGTGATCCCCCATTTGTTTCCCCTTGGCTTTGATTTTGGATTCTTGGATTGAGTGTTGGTGAATCCCTCTAATCCCCTAGTTTCTTTTATCCTTGTCTTAACTTCTTTGCTTAATTACTTGTTGATTTACTTTGCAAACTTTCTAGTTTATTTAGATTTTAGAATCATCGTAAAACTCTTAAAAGCCCAAAAATTGATTTAGCTCATTGTAGTTAGCTAATTACTCTTGATTTAACCCTACTTCCTTGTGGATTCGACCCTATACTTATCCTATATTGGATAAATTAGGTTATATTTGGCGAGTATACAACGACCCGTCAAAGTTTCTGGTACTTTTTCTATTAACTCCGATCTCGTTAGAGCATTATTTGATTCTAGGGCGACCTATTCGTTTATTTCGTCGTCCGTTATTAAAAGTTTGGGGTTGGTAAACTTTGAAGTAATTGACCTGCCTATTAGTATACCTACTGGAGAAGTCATAAGGTGTACCAAGTTGTTTAGAGACTTGCCTCTGAAGATAGGAGACTGTGTTTTTCCTTCTAATCTGATAGAGTTCAATCTAGGAGACCTAGACGTTATTCTTGGGATGAACTGGTTAGGTTTCTATAAGGCCAAAATAAATTGTGAAGCTCAGATTGTAGTGTTGAGAAGCCCTTTGGGGAAGTTGACTTCGTATCGATGTTTTGGGAAGCCTAAGAACTTTGGGGTCATTTCTGCAATGCAAGTGAAGAAGTTGGTGAAGAAGGGATGTGAGTTGTTTTTTCTATAGTGTGCGAAGATGTAAGTAAAAAAGTTGAATTGAAGATTGAGGACGTACAAATTGTGAATGAGTTTATGGACGTGTTTCCAAGTGAGATTTACGGTATGCGCCTAAAAGAGCCGTTGAATTCACCATAGGCTTAGTCCACGTACGCACCTATTTCTAAGGCACCATATAGAATGCCACCTCCCGAGATGAGCGGAATTGAAGACGAAGTTGCAAGAACTGTTGGATAAGGGTTATATTAGGCCTAGTGCGTCGCCTTGGGGAGCTCATGTGTTGTTTGTGAAGAAGAAAGATGGAAGTATGAGATTATGCATTGACTATAGGGAGTTGAACAATGTGACCATTAAGAACAAGAATCCTTTGCCTAGGATAGATGACCTATTCGACCGGTTGAATGGAGCGACTATGTTTTAAAAGATTGATTTGCGTTCGGGGTATCACCCGATTGAAGGTAGGCGATAAGGATATACCTAAGGCTGCGTTTAGGACGCGTTATAGTCATTATGAGTTTACTGTGATGTCGTTTGGACTGACCAATGCTCCGGCTATATTTATGGATTTGATGAATAGGATGTTCCATGAGTTCTTAGATAAGTTCGTTGTGGTGTTCATTGATGATATTTTGATCTATTCAAAGAGTGAAGAAGAGCATGATGAGCATTTGAGGATAATATTTGAGACGCTTAGGAAGAAACAATTGTATGCCAAGTTCTCTAAGTGTGAGTTCCATTTGGAGAAAGTAGCATTTTTGGGTCATTATGTGTCTAAAGAAGAAGTTTATGTGGATCCTGCAAAGATTCAAGCTGTTAGTGAGTGACCTACTCCGAAGAATGTGTCAGATATTAGGAGTTTTCTGGGATTAGCTGGCTATTATAGGAGATTTGTGAGAGATTTCTCGAAGATAACAAGGCCAATGACCAATTTGATGAAGAAAGAGTCAAAATTTGAGTGGAATGAGAAGTGCGAGGAAGCTTTTCAGATTTTGAAGGAGTGTTTGACCTCTGCACCTGTTTTAACCCTGCCTGATGGAAATGAGGGATTTAAGGTGTATAGTGATGCTTCGAAGAATGGTTTGGGATGTGTCTACTTTGACGGAATGGGAAGGTGATCGCATATGCGTCGCGTTAGTTGAAACCGTATGAGTCTAATTATCCTACCCATGACCTAGAGTTAGCTGCTATTGTGTTTGTCTTTAAAATTTGGAGACATTACCTATATGGGCAACTTGCAAGATCTTTACCGACCATAAGAGTTTGAAGTACATTTTCACCCGAAGGATCTCAGATATGAGGCGAGAGGAGATGGTTAGAGGCCGATCAAAGATTATGACTTAGATATCCCGGTATCATGAAGGGAAGGCGAATATAGTTGCGATGCTTTGAGTAGGAAATCGAAGCCATAGCATGAATGCGTTGGTAGTTTCAGAGGAATTGTGCCGAGATATGCAAAGGCTTAGCCTAGAAATTCTAAATCCTGGGGAGATCGAGGCAAGATTGAGTGCGTTGTCATTGGGATTTTAGTTTTCGATGAGATTAAAGAGGGTCAAGTTGGAGACGAGCACCTAGATAAGATTGAGGAGAAGATGAAGCAAGGCCAGGAAGTTGACTTTAAGATTCATGATGATGGAAGCTTGAGGTTCAAGGGAAGGTGGTGTGTACTACAGAAGTATGAAGAGCTTAAGAGAAGGCTTATGGATGAGAGGCATAATACTCCATATTATGTGCACCACGGGGTGACAAGTTGTATAAGGATCTTAAGGAAATTTATTGGTGGCCGAATATGAAGCGTGAAGTCGCGAGTTCGTGTCAAAGTGTCGACTGTCGAAAAGTAAAGATCAACCATAAGAGACCAATGGGGAAGGTTCAATCCTTAGAAGTTCCTGGATGGAAGTGGGATTCTATATCCATGGATTTGTGACTGCTTTACCGAAGTCGAGAAATGGCAATGATACTATTTGAGTTATCGTGGACCGTCTGACGAAGTCTGCCGTGTTCGTTCCGATCAAAGAGACATGGAAGAAGAAGCAACTTGCGAAGACATGCATCAAGCATGTAGTGAGATCGCATGGAGTCCCAGACGGACATTATTTCGGATCATGATTCGAGATTCCTCTCGAAATTTTGGCAAAAGGTCCGATTGAATTTTGGAACAACGTTGAAGATGAGCAACTGGTTTCATCTGCGACCGATGGTCGGGCCGAAAAGACCCACCGGACTATGGAAGATATGTTAAGAAGCGTGCGCAATTGATTTCCAAGGTAGTTGGGAAGATCACTTGGACTTGATTGAGTTTTCGTATAACAATAGTTACCATGCGTGTATTAAGATGGCTCCTTTTGAGGCGTTGTATGGGAGGAAGTGTAGAAGTCCCATTTGCTGGAATGATTTTAGTGAAAATATAGTATTGGGGACGGAATTTATTGAGGAGACTGTTAAGAATGTCAAGTTTATGCAGGCTAGAATTCAAGCTGCTCAAGATAGACAGAAGAGTTATGTTGATTTGAAGCGAAGAGAAGATGAATTCGCAGTTGGTGATAAAGTGTTTTTGAAAGTGTCACCGACTAAAGGAGTAATGATATTTGCTAAGAAGGGCAAACTAAGTGCTAAGTATGTTGGCCCATATGAGATTTTGCAAAGAATTGGGAAGGTAGCTTATAAGTTGGCTTTGCCAATGGAATTTGAGA
This sequence comes from Beta corolliflora, assembly GCA_947648045.1. Taxonomy (NCBI): domain Eukaryota; kingdom Viridiplantae; phylum Streptophyta; class Magnoliopsida; order Caryophyllales; family Amaranthaceae; genus Beta; species Beta corolliflora. Next base: position 105,738 of record CANSZD010000497.1, on the reverse strand, counting down.
AAATGCACGATGTGTTTCATATTTCCCAACTCAAGAGATATATCCCGGATGAGAATCATGTCTTGGAGCCCGAAAGAATTCAAATTGATAGTAGCCTCACGTATGAGGAAAGGCCTGTGAAAATCTTGGATAAAAAGGTGCGTAATACACACAATAAGGATGTGAATATTGTAAAAGTGCTTTGGTCTAACCATGAGTCTGAAGAGGCAATGTGGGAAGCCGAAGAAGAAATGAAAAAAAAGTATCATGAGTTATTTATTGAGGTGAGTTACGAGGGCGTAACTCGTTTTCTTTAAGGGGGGTAGAATGCGATAAAATTTCACGCTTTTTGCCTTATTTTATGCATTTTTATGCTTATTTTGGCGATTTGCACATGTTGGTGCAAAAATAAATTGGTTCTCCGCATAGAAAAATGTGTTCATGAGTAACACAAGTGGTTTTACAGTTGGTAAAAGTGTGTACACGTTGTGACACAAGTATTTCCAAATGAAAGTTTGAGTCAAAAAAATTTTTGAAATTGTGAGGGTTTTCGTGCCAAGTTTCGGGACGAAACTTCTTTTAAGAGGGGTAGACTGTAATCCCCCATAATTTTATGAATTTTATAAATACATTTTAATGTATATTTATATGTATTTAAATTTTTAAATAATTTATTTCTTAGAATGTTGACTATTTGAAAGTTAAAAGGATTATTTAATGATTTTAAGTAATCAAATATTTTATTTAGTCATACTTTGAATATTGTTTAATAGTTTAAACATCTTTGAATTGTAGTGTAATGGATTTTAAAATGGGTTAAAGAAACCCAACTCAACTCAAGTACATCCAATCATTAAATGATTATTAAAATCCCAAACACATTTCCCTAAGCCCACAATGGGTTACCTATATAAACCCAACAAAACCCAAAATTCCCACACATTAAACACTCACCTTAAATTTTCTCTCCTCTCTTTCTTTTTTCGCTCCTCCCCCACGGTTTTCTCTCTCTTTTTCTTCTCTTCTCTCGGTCAGCCACGCCGGCTACCACCACCGTCGGACCGCCGGCCAGCAGCAGTAGCGCGCCACCGCCGGTAGCCCAGTCGCCTATCTCTCTCGGTCGTGCTTCCCCTCCTTCCTCTCTTTGGTTTATTTCTCTTCCTCCTCTATTTTATTTAATGTTAAGTTTATGTTTTTTAAGGATTGATTTAATGATTTGATGATTAAAGTTTATAGTTTGATGATTTAAATATAAATTTCAGATTATGTAATTTGTATAACAAAATAATTAAATTATAGATTTATTAATTATGTTTAAACTAGGGTTTTAAATATCAAAGTATGGATTTTTAGGGTTTTATGAGTTAGAAATTGTAGTACTATATTATTTATAGTTTATGAAAATTAAACACTCTTATGTTTATGATTATCTATAAGCATGTTTTAAAGGGTTTTAAACACATTATAAGTTGTTGGAATTTTTATTAGTATGGTTATGATTGAGTATTAATTGTCAAAGTATGGGTTTTTGAGAGTTTTAATGACTAGTATGGTAGTTCTATACTAGGAGACATTAATAATTGAAGTTTTAATGATTAAAAAGGATTTTAAACACTTTGAAAGAGGGTTTAAAATATTTTAAAGTTGCTAGAATTTTATTTGAGTATTGATTAGTGGTTGTATTGATATTTGGTAGGCGGAGAATTCTCTTTAGGCGACTTCTAATGTTGTTAAAGTGGCCTCGCATATTGTCTACACAAGGTACGTACATACCTATGTGTTAGTAGACTAGTATCATGTCCTAAGATTAGGATTGATGTAGTATCATGTATAGGGAACTATTTATTGGTTCATATGTGATTTATATCCAAGTGGAATTACATGTTTTATGTCGTTGTGTGAAGCATGTTGCCTATGTTGGTTGTATTATGTTTGTATGGATTATTGATGCAAACATATGGGATTGGGAACTTTATTTTATTAATTCACATGAGGGATTAATAATTGTGTTGTTATTGGATCATGAATTGGATCATGTTGTTCCCTTTGGATTATTTACTTTATGAGGACCGAGGGCCTTATTTGGTAAGTTGGTTATTCACCTATGAAAGGTTAGTTGATTGTTGACTTAGATCAACAAATAAATAATGGTTATGGAACTAATAATGGATTTATTCTTGGATTGTTAAGTTGTTGATCACCTTACCTAATCCTATGATAAAAATGGAAGTATCATGTATCCTTGATGATTTAATGTTTGTTTTACTTTGTGAGTCATAACAAGTAAATAATTTAATAATCACTTAAAGTGGAAAGTGAATAGCAATAAGCTTTAGACTTGTGCACGCCTGAAGTGTTGGACTAATATGAGTTGGAGTACATGGTGGTAGCCCATGGCTTTTCTTGGGACCTGATTGATTACCGTGTCCTATTTTATTTAATTAGTACCTCGATATCGTTAGTCATGGGAGTACGGAGTCGCGCCCGAACTTCGTCTTCTAAATTGAAGACTGGTTTGGTTTGGACAACTCTTTGCATTGCCTATTCAATCTAAATTTAATTAACTTATTGGTTGTAGAGTCAAGTTCAGTAAAGTTAGTATGTCATGTTATTATATTATTGTTTAACTTTGCTTAAATGTTCATTAGTATCATGTTAGGATTTATTTATTATTATGTAGTGCTCAGTTTTGCTGATTACATGCTTTTGTGTGTATGTCGATCATGGCTGTGCCTTATTGATCCTGTGATGACCGATTTGGTGAGTAGTCTCGGGATCAATAGTGCACCGTCCATTTCGGTTTGAAGATGATGAATCATGGGTTCGGGATTCTTGGAGAGCTTGTGTTAGCTTAATACTTTAGTTTAATTTAATTATGCGGTTTTTTCACCAAATAACCCTGATAAATTTTTTTATTCACCATATACCCCAACTTTTTTCAAAATTCACCATATACCCCTAACTTTCTTTAAAATACATCAGAATGCCCTTAATGACTAACGGTGGTTAGCTCCGTTAGTCATTAACCCTAATTTTTTATTTTAGACCCTAATTAACTCCTAACCCTAACCTCTAACCCCTAACTCCTAACCTTGACTCTAACGCGTAACTCCAACCCTAACAACTAACCAACCACCACCACCTTCCCCCACACCCCCAACCCAAAGCTCCCCACCCCTCCCCCCACCCCCCAGCCTCCACGCAGCCCTCCCCCCTCCCCCGCCCCACGCAGTCCCTCCCTCCACCCACGCAAACCCCCAACCCTCCCCACCCGCACCAACGCAAACCCTCCACCCCTTCGATTTCGCAACCCCCCCCTCTCCCCATGCAAACCCCCACCCCTCCCCCCACCCTTTCGAATTTCGCATCCCCACCACCCCTCCCCCCCCCTTCGAATTCCGCGGCCTCCCTCCCCTCCCCCGCCCCATTCGAAAAACAAAATAGTGGTGAATTAATTGAATAAAATTCAACCTCGAAAATGCAAAAATTGGGTGGAGAAATTTGAAGGGGTGAGGGGAGGGCGTGGGGGACTGCGGATTCGAAGGGGGGGGGGAGGGGGCTGCGGATTTGAAGGGGGTGGGGGTGCTGCGAGATTCGAAGGGGGGGGGGAGGGGGGGCAGCTGGATTCGAAGGGGTGGGGGAAGGGGGAAGTCTTGTCGGCCGGGGGTGATGGGGAGTGTTGTGGGGGAGGGGGGCTGCGGGGGAGGGGGGAGGAGGGCCAGGTGGTGATTGGGGTCGGGTGGGGGTGGGGGTGGGGGTCGGGTGGTGGTGGTTTAATGTTGGTGGGTTAGGGAGAGAGAAGTAGTGTTAATTAGAGAATTAGAGTTAATTGGGGTTACTTAGGATTTTTTACGATTAATTATGGTTAATGACTAACGGAATTAACCGCCGTTAGTCATTAAGGGCATTCTGATGTATTTTCAAGAAAGTCAGAGGTATATGGTGAATTTTGAAAAAAGTTGGGGTATCCCGGTGAATAAAAAAAATTTATCAGGGGTGTAGACACATAATCGTGTCTCCCCATTTAAGGATCCGATGATGAAACATACCGTGGTCTTAATTGGTCCGACCCAAGGGCAGAGCAGTCTGAAAAGCCATTCAAAACCCTTTCGAAAAGTGTTAAAGTCCTATTTTAAAGCCCAATTAATTATTCATGATAATTAATTATATTTTGAGCCCAATTCTTTGAAAAGCCCAATTAATTATTTAACAATAATTGATTGATTTATTTTAATAAATAAATATTTTCAAAAGATATTTTTTATAAGTTAAAATCAGATTTTATCCCGTAAAATCATATATTAGTAATTAAAGGATAAAAGAAATCTTTTAAAAAGCATTTTAAGGCGCACCAGCCTGGCTCCTGGCGCAAGGCCTTGCGCCTGGCGCACGTCGTGCGTCAGGCGCGGCTTCTCTCACTGTGTCGTGTGCACTAATCTGCACTTGACACGTGGATTTCTGACTCATTTAGAGTCCTGCGTCAAGCGCAGTTCTCTGCTTGAGACGCGACTTTTCTTTCTTATCTTTTTCAAAGCGCGTACCACGTGTACGCTTTCTATTGGGCATGCCGCGTCATGCGCGTGACACGTCAGCCTGCGCCAAACGCAGCTGGCGCGTGAGGCGCAGTGTCGTTTTCCCTATAAATAGACCTGATTTCCGTACAGATTTAAGAACGGATTTTTCACATTATACACTTCGAACTCGACGAATACTTTACGAATACCTTTTTACGAACTACGAAACCTCCCTACAAAATTCACACCTTTCAAACACAAATACATTCAATCTACATACATTCATACATTCAGTTTTTCAGGCTTCACGATTGCTCGTCCCGAAGGTTGTCAATCTCGTAGACCCAAGCCACGGTATAATCCTGAGGGTGCTTAAATAAATTCTCTATTTTTATATTGAAGTTACTAATTGTTTCTTTCCTGATGTAGATCTTTAATATAAAATCGTTCTACAGTATATTCTAAACCTTTTTCTTTGTTTTAATTTCTTTTCATACACTATTATATGTGTGCCTGATCATTCTATGCATATTATATGATTGTCCTGCTTTATTTCTTTTATCACCCACATGTTATTTTTGCTAATCAAAGACCTAAAGAACTATTCTAACATTAATCAGATTAATTTGGACAACCTGTTAGGTTCCCTGTAATATTGATTGCATAATAACGTGTCACTAAAAAATAGTCTTTTATGTGTTTCCTGAACCAACTTAGACTATATATTTTTAGGGTGTTTAAAATATTATATGATTATTCTTTGGCATAAAATCTGTAATGAATCGATATTTAGTAGAGGCCAGCAATGGGCAATATGGTTCTCGATCGTATTGTACCCTCACCCCGAACTCAATCTTTGGTTCATTTTGACCATCTATGGAGTCGGGACGTGGAAATCTACATTGGATAATTTGTCCCTACGGTTTTCCCATATCCAATTAGGTTTATGATTCTTCCTAAAAAGAATTGTTGGCGACTTCTTTCAAAATAATTTTCAATAAAACCTTTATAGTGGGGTATTCAAATCTAATACGCGCTCACACCGCGTTGGCGAAATAAAAACACGCCTACAATTTGGCGACTCCGCTAGGGAGGATTTAAAAAAAAATATTTTTTTTAATGAGTGGGTGAAACTTGAAAAATACGATTCATTCTTCTTTTATGCCTTTGAATAATATATTGTTTTGCATATGCATGGCTATTGTTTAGCCACCATAAGGACAATCTACCTTGCCTCATTAGCACATGTTCTATATGTGAGGTCACCCCCGGGGGGTTTGCGCTTTGTCCTTCCAAAAAGCTTCATGAGCGATAGTGTTGGATCTTAGTTATAAGCAAACCTACCCAACCATGGCATTGTTTTCTTGTTCCTGACTTGAGAACTGGAGTGCGTCTTACACGTGGCCACCTCTTTAAGCAGGGGTACGAAGCGTGGGATCAATCTCTTAGTCATGGACCCTTTCAGACTTAACTTAAACCTGATCAATAGTTTCAAACATAGAACTGGACTTTAGGTTGAGAACTTTAGCTAAGGGGCTTGCACACAAGTTCTACCCCTCATTCAAATCCTTCAATCCAGTAAACCTTAACCCATGTAATCTAAATCCATGATCTTTACCTTATCCCAACCAACTAAACATTCATCTAAACCTCAAGCCATAAATCCTTCAACCTTTCATTAACCATAACTCCTTTTTCAAGGTATGTCCAATCCCGCTAGGTTGAAAACCCGAAAGGGCGGCCTAGGCAAAAGTTAGGGCACAAACAAAAAGAAAAAAAATAAAAAAAATAAAAATTCATATCCAGGACTACGAATAGTCTGATTCCGCAAGGATACGTAGGAATCCTCATCTCGAGGTCCGGCCGCTTTAATAAAATAAAATTAGTCAAGGTCTAATGATTTGATTTTCTAGAGTTCAGGAGCATAATCTCTTTCTAGATCCCGACATAGACTCGAGTTTGAACCTGGCCTCGCTAAAACCTTTTCCCACCTACATTCATTGGAGTCACAAATTTAAACCTTTTTACTTTCAATCCAAGCTCTCCTTTTCCCTGAAGGACTATCTGACAATTCCATGGTTTCTGGTGATATTTGACTTTACCTATATCCACTTCCCAAAGAAGAATCCCCAGCGATAACTTTCAAGGTTCAAGACAGATCAACTACATCAGATCAAGTACATGCATAATTCAAGGCAAGCTCACCCAAAGTGGGGGCTTTCTATGGGTGGTGGTTCCTCCGATTCAAATCAAACTCCCGAAAAGTTGTAATCCACGGACCTCGTTTACGGACCCCGATCATTTACTAAAAACGATTTTCGAAAATCATTCTATCATTCTATCACGCTACATATCCAGATCTTCTAATTAACTTTGCAAAACCCTGACCTTGCATTACATACATCCTAGTCTTGCATAATCCTGACCTTGCATGACGTGTCAACCCTTAGCTTTGCATAACCTTAATCCTTGCATAGCGTCTCATGCATCCTTAGAGAGTCTAAGTTTGCATCTTTGCATCATTATGTGCTTATCTGAGTTGTTTGCACCTATCTGCTAGCATCTTCTTCTGCAGGTAATCAGATTGCTTGTAGTTATTGTCTTGCATACTAACTTTTTTATAGATCGGCTTCTAAACCGGCAGAGCGTTAAGAATCGTTTTCCGTCCCGACACCAGATACTTTGACTATCGGTTTCCGAACCTCGCCAAAGTGGGGGCTTCTGTAGACACATAATTGTGTCTCCCCATTTAAGGATCCGATGATAAAACATACCGTGGTCTTAATTGGTCCGACCCAAGGGCAGAGCAGTCTGAAAAGCCATTCAAAACCATTTCGAAAAGTGTTAAAGTCCTATTTTAAAGCCCAATTAATTATTCATGATAATTAATTATATTTTGAGCCCAATTCTTTGAAAAGCTCAATTAATTGTTTAACAATAATTAATTGATTTATTTTGATAAATAAATATTTTCAGAAGATATTTTTTATAAGTTAAAATCAGATTTTATCCCGTAAAATCATATATCTGTAATTAAAGGATAAAAGAAATCTTTTAAAACGCGTTTTAAATAAAGCTGGCAAAGGCACGGCAGGAGACAGGCTGGTGTGACTAGCGCACCAACCTGTGCCTGGCGCAAGGCCTTGCGCCTAGCGCACGTCTGTGCGTCAGGCGCAACTCTGTCCACTTGTGTCAGGTGCACTAATCTGCACTTGAGACGTGGATTTCTGACTCATTCAGAATCCTGCGTCAAGCGCAGCTCTCTCCTTGAGACGCGGCTTTTCTTTCTTATATTGTTTCAAAGCGCGTACCACGTGTACGCTTTCTATTGGGCATGTCGCGTCATGTGCGTGACACGTCAGTATGCGCCAGACGCAGCTGGCGCGTGAGGCGCAGTGTCGTTTTCCCTATAAATAGACCTAATTTCCGTACAGATTTAAAAACAGATTTTTCACATTAACACACTTCGAACTCGATGAATACTTTACGAATACCTTTTTACGAACTACGAAACCTCCCTACAAAATTCACACCTTTCAAACACAAATACATTCAATCTACATACATTCAGTTTTTCAGGCTTCACGATTGCTCGTCCCGAAGGTTGTCAATCTCGCAGACCCAAGCCACGGTATAATCTTGAGGATGCTTAAATAAATTCTCTATTTTTATATTGAAGTTACTAACTGTTTCTTTCCTGATGTAGATCTTTAATATAAAATCGTTCTATTGTATATTCTAAACCTTTTTCTTTGTTTTAATTTCTTTTCATACACTATTATATGCTTGCCTGATCATTCTATGCATATTATATGATTGTCCTGCTTTATTGCTTTTATCACCCACATGTTATTTTTGCTAATCAAAGACATAAAGAACTGTTCTAACATTAATCAGATTAATTTGGACAACCTGTTAGGTTCCCTGTAATATTGATTGCATAATAACGTGTCACTAAAACATAGTCTTTTATGTGTTTCCTGAACCAACTTAGACTATATATTTTAGGGTGTTTAAAATATTATATGATTATTCTTTGGCATAAAATCTGTAATGAATCGATATTTAGTAGAGGCCAGCAATGGGCAATATGGTTCCTGACTGTATTGTACCCTCACCCCCAAACTCAATTTTGGTTCATTTTGACCATCTATGGAGTCAGGACGGGGAAATCTACATTGGATAATTTGTCCCTACGGTTTTCCCATATCCAATTAGGTTTATGATTCTTCCTAAAAAGAATTATTGGCGACTTCTTTCAAAATAATTTTCAATAAAACCTTTATAGTGGGGTTGTCAAATCTAATACGTGCTCACACCGCGTAGGCGAAATAAAAACACGCCTACAAGTGTTGGTGAAAAAGCCGTTAATTATGGTTTGAGTTTGACTTTATGTTGGTTTGACTTTTAGTTTGGTTTTGGAGTTGACTTATGGTTGACTAAGTTATTGTTTTCAAAGTTATTTATTGTTTTCCGCTGCAAAATTCTGAATAAGCCGATACGTTATCACACAGGCGATAATACTTTGATAATTCTCAAAGTTTTATATTAAAAAGGTATTTTAGAAAATAGAGGATTGTCGGAGTGTTACAGAAAAAGAACTATTCATCTGAAGAATAGAATTAAAATTATTCAAATCATCAGGATGAACATTCTTCGTACACTGAAAAGAAGACTTATGAAAATTAACCAATTGATCAGACATAGGATAATACTTATCCAAAATAGACTTAATAATAATACATCTGTGATCTAAAGCTTTAGCAAATAACATAATATCATCAGCAAAAGTCACAAAAGGAATCTTAATCCCGGAGCGACCAATTTTAATTCCCAACAATTTCTCACCACTCATAGATAGAGCATAAATTTGACGAGCTCAAAGTTACGGACATAAAATAAACAAATAAGAAGATAAAGGGTCTCCTTGTCTAATTCCACGAGATGGGAAAAATCTATCTCCCGGCATACCATTCACTAAAACCGAGAAAGAGACAGAAGAATTGCACAACCTTATCCAATGAATCCACTTTTGATCAAACCCCAACTTTTCTAACATAACAAAAACAAAATTCCATTCTAAACGATCATACGCTTTTTCCATGTCCAGTTTAATAGCAATACGTCCTTCTTTACTAGATTTATTTTTAAAGGAATGAAATACTTCATGAGCTAATAAAATATTATCTTGAATTAATCTCTTAGGAATAAAAGCTCCGTGTAAAGGATGAATTACTTTCCCCAACACCACTTTTAAACGATTTGCTAACACTTTTGCTATAATCTTATAAATTATTGAGCATAAACTAATAAGTCTAAAATGGCTAGTTGCTTGAAGGATTATCAATTTTCGGACGAGCGCAATAAAAGTATGATTAATTTCAGCAAGAATACGACCAGAATGAAAAAACGCTTGAACCACTTTTACAACCGAATTACCCACTAGTGTCCAATATTTTTAGAAAAAGAAATACCCATCTGGTCGTAGAGATTCATCCGGAGCAAGATCAGAAAGAGCATCCTTAATTTCTTTCTCAGACACATCTTGACAAAGAAAAATATTATCTTCCTCAGAGATTATTTTGGTTATTAACTCAAAGTTAGACTCTTCACTAAAACGACAACTTGAATTACTAATAAACCACTCTTGAAATTCATTTGAGATGTTTAAAGAAATTTGAATGGGATTCTTAAATATAACATTATCTTCAGTAGAAAATGACGAGATACTAATTCTATTTTTTCGAATAGTTGCATACACATAGAAGTATTTAGAATTAGAGTCTCCTTTGGCAAAATTATTGGTTTGAGCCCTTTGAAACCAATACTTCTCTTGAAATTGAAACATTAATCTACCTTGAATGTTTTCAAGATTTTTATCAACCATTAATAGTTGCCTAAATATATTCCCAAACCTAATTTTATTCAACTCCTTAGCTTTAATTTTTAAAAGCTTACATTTTAAACAAGTCTATACATAAACAAACCTTGAAATCTAGAGCACCAAATCGTCTTTATAAGAAAATCAAAGTCCTTCCTCAAACACCACATTTTTTCAAATTTAAAAGGATGAGATTTTCGCAATTGCGAAGATAAATAAGATAAAGCAACAAGGCAATGATCTGAAGTAGTGAATATGTGATGTTTTACTTGAGCAGCTGGGAACTTGTGCAACCACTCTAAACTAACTAAACATTTATCTAATCTTTCTAAAATATTATCCCCCCCCACTTTATTATTCTCCATGTAAATCATTGACCAATAAACGACACATTGATTTTTAATATCATTCATTCTTTGGAAACGAGAAGAAGAATCAGGAACTCCCCCATTTTGTCTAAATGAAAACTAATTTCACTAAAGTCACCAATCAAAATATAAGGATCAACTACGAGATGAAACATAAACTAATAATTCATCCCAAAATATTTGTTTACCTTCCAAAGGCGGAGTGCATATAAAAAGATAGCAACAAACGAGTAGTCTAAAGAGAGCAACTTTATATTACAAGCCATGAATCTGACACCCTTATATAATACAGTGAGACAAAAAGGATTTCGAGCACTAGGTTTCCACAATACACATACCCCACTAGATCTACGCACGGTGGGAATGCATTCTACAAAGGAAAAACCACACCTTCTAATACAAGATCAGCTAGAAGAAATTTTAGGAGATTTTGTTTCAGAAATCATCATTATATCAATGTGATTTGAAGAACATTTAAAACATGAGGTGGGTATGGGAAAGACTTGACTTCAATTTTTGTTTTTATTTAGAGCAGAGGAATGTCCCTCATCCTCGGAGCTGCTCTTCCTGTGCTGAAGTGAGAGGAGAGAGCCATCTGGTCCACAGGCTCCATCCCCATAGATTATATCCTCTTAAAAACATAACTCCCCAATGATAGAGAGTGAAAAGAGGAGGTTGGAATAGCACCACAAGCTTAGAGGACATCCTCAGCTTCATCAAGCAGATAAGTATTTGTATCTTCATCAGATGGAATAATAATTGGCTCACCATCATTTGAAAATAATGCCATGAACTGATTCACAGAGAACAGCTCCTCGGGGAACTTAACCTGTAGAGGCATAGGAACCTCCACAATAGCATTAACAGATCAGGGGGTGGCAGTCACATGGAACACAAATCCATCTCCATTAACATTGCCAGCCATCAGTCCAAGAGACTGGTCTACAGGAGGGGCTACATCAAGAGATATAGGATCACCTAGGGGTGATAATGAGCCTGCCTGTTCGCGAATAGTTTGGGCTCGGCTCGGTCAAAGCTCGGCTCCTTGTGGGTCGGTTCGGGTTCGGGCTCGGCTCGAGACTTAAACGAGCAGAGCCGAGCTAGGCAAGGCTCGGTTCGAAAAGCTCGTGAACAGCTCGATTATTATTTTATATTAAAAAATTATTATATTAAAAAATTATTTTATATATTTTTAAATTATATTAAGTAATACTTTTAAAATATTAACTAAGATAACAAACTAACAATTAACATTACATTAATACATTGAAATAAAGAGAAAAAAAAATGTAAAATAAAAAGGAAAAGCAAAAACTAGGGTAAAGAAGGACTAAAGGGACCTAAGTGAAACAGTAAAACAAAACCCTTCCTCAGTTCCTCCCTCCTCAAAATCTCAACTTCGTCTACCAAACGTATGAGCAACAAAACCTTGCGCCGTCATCACTCGTTAAAACTTTCGAGCAACAATACTACTGCCATGGCCGCGGCGGTTGACAACAATACTACTAAAGGGACCTAAGGGTTTAGGGTATTTTCTTCAATTTTTTTGGGTTTTGGGGCTAATACATCAACTAGATCAAGTGTTAACAAACTAACTATTATGAGTTATGTTTTTGTTTCTGTTTTTTACGCAATTTTCTATCTTCCTTGATAATAGTCAATTTGTTTAGCACTTGCATCTGATGATTTGCTTTATTTCGGCAATGGTGAGTTGATTTTGAATATTGTTGGATTAATTGAGGAGAAATAATGGGGTAATGTTCCATTATTGGTTGACTTTTGTGAATCATAGTTCTAGGTTTTGTGTTCTTGTGTGTAATATTCATCAGTGCTATTGAAGAGCTTCAACAAGCTACTATTAGCTTGTTGCTGAACATGACATGCTTATCAGGGTCGTTCCTGAACATTACTAGGCCCGGGGCGAGATTAAAAATTTGGGCCCCTAACGCAAGAGAAATTGAAAGATATATACAATATAAAAATACTAATGAAAATTTTTCATTAAATTAATCGAAATAGAAGTATTACAATAAAAAATCAATCTTAAAAATAATATGTAACCATACAAATTATTATAAAAAACATTGTCTCCGTGCATTTCTGGATGCAAAATTGTTTTGTCTCCTTGTCCAAGCAAGTAAGGCCGTGGATCGAGCTTTCTTGTCTAGCAAGTAAACTAGTATCCCTTAGATGTTCTTCCTTGGAGACTTGTGCAACAAATGTCCGAATCAATCTAGTCCAAGCCTGAGCTTCACTCCCGAACCGAGAAAAGGGACCCACCCCCGGAGGTTTGGGTGGTGGTTCCCCCTCCGAAGCTTAAGTCAGATATCAGGAGTTGTAAGAGAAAGTAGAGATAGAGAGAGAAAGTGAGAGAGTAGTTTTATAGAGTAACTTTGCACTATTTGCATTGAATAATCTTTCTCCTGATTTTAGGAGTATTTATAGTGATAGCAAGATGACAGCTAACCTTAAAATCAACCCTAGAATAGAGACATCTGATTGGCTAAGGAATCATATCATGACACGTGGCGGGCCATGATTTGTGAAGGATTATCAACCACTCACTAATAGCCAACTCAAAGGTGGGCTCGACCAATGTTGGGCCGAGAAAAATAAAGCATTTTCCTCCCAATGAATCAAACACAAGGGTTATACCTTCATCCTCTACTTATTAGGAGAGGACACGTGTACGGCTCGGATGAGCCCAAGTGTCTTCAAAGGAACCGTAGATTTTAGGCTACAGACATTTGCCCCTAAAAGGGTTTTCACTTTGTTGGCCCATCCGACGGTTAAGGCCCTTTTTACCCAAGGTAGCTTCATTAGGCCCATCCGACGGTTAAGACTTTTTTACCTAAGGTAGTTTTATTTGAAATGAGGGAAATGACGCGCCTTTTCACGGGTTTTACCGGTCATAATCGGCCGTTTTACTCTTTCTTTGGTCATCTTTGACCGGCTCCACGGAGTTTCTCACCCCTCTATAAATAACCTTGGTGTGAGCACATTAAATCATTTCACACCTTGGACAAATTTTTCTAGAGAGAGAAGCTCTGCAAATTTTCTAGAGAGAGAGAGAGATCCGTCCGGCCTCAACTTTCTTCACCGAATCGTCCGGGCGCTTTAGCGGTATCTTTTCTTTGTTCTTTTCATTCTTCTTTATTCTTTATTTTTCTTAGAAAATCAATAAAATGGAATCTTCTTCGTCAAATAATCCTAGCCGATCGAGAGCTTGTCTTGACCCTAGAACCGATACTTCTTCTTCGGGGCATTCTAGAGTTGGGCCTCTTACGGCGGGTATATATTTTTTTGTGGTTTTGGCCGAGAAAGTCGGACGACCCGGTCTTTACTGTGCGGGGAATCGGCGCGCATCAGCAAACGGCCGTCTAAGACGAAAAGTAATAATCCCGTCAGCGGCTCGAGATATGGAGGAATCTACTTGGACGGGTGCCAGGATGAGGCAAGAGAGGTCCAAAGTGATGTGCCTTTGGGCGGGCCTCCTTCCTTTGACCACAACTTAGAAGACTCGAAATAAACCACGAGGCCGGTCCTTACGGCGGGGACGTTACTATGGAGGAAATCAATTGAGGCAATAACGGCAGTGAATCCGATCTTTGCCGAAGAGTCGAGCGAGGCCTCCACTACCTCGTCAGAAATTAGAAGACGCTTAGGTCCCCTTTCTGACCCTGGCTTCATTTTAGTAAATCGTAAGTGGTTAGAGAAAATTGGACCGGACCCTAGCTATTTATCATCTTACATGCCCATGCCGGAGCTTCTCTGGATCATCCCAAATAAGGACGCGGCGACGATTACGGCGCGCCCAGAACCACTTTGTCGTCTACAAACCGGCCCTAGACGCGGGGTTGAGGTTCCCTCTCCACGAATTCATAGACCAAGTGCTTGCATTACTACCACATCGGCCATAATCAATCGGCCCCAAACGGTTGGCACAACGTCTTGACGTTCATTGCCGTCTACGTGAGTGCGCGACCTAGCCCTTTCTCTTCAAGCCTTTACTCACATCCATTATGCGGCTAAGGTACCTGGGGTCGTGGACGGGGCATGGCTCAGCATCTGCAACCGTCCAGGCTTCATGACGGCTTGGCCGACGATAGAGGTATACACTCATATTCTCCAAGTAAAACTTCTTCGTCCGTAGCACCTCAGACTAACCATTTTTCATCTCTTTTGCAGACTCGGCCAGAGAACTTCTCAAAGCTTCGTGGACGGGCAATATAAGTATGTCTAAATGTACGAGACAACTTATGGAAGGAATACGCCAAGAACATTGTAGAAAAAGGTGAAACACTTGGTAACATGAATTTTTTTTTTTTTTTTTTGGACAAGGATCATTCTGACTCGTCATGAATTTACATCCATAAATTGGACGAGGATTACCCAAAGAAGGAAAACGTCCAAGCATGGACGTCCGTCCTCGTTGGGCTATTCTCGTCTGAGGCATTGAATGCCTTTCTCTTGGACGAGAATCACCTGAAGAAGGAAGGCATCCATGCTTGGACGGCCACCCTCTTCGGGCCATTCTCGTCTGAAATGTTAAATATCTTTCTATGGACGAGAATCACCTGAAGAAGGAAGGCGTCCATGCTTGGACGGCCACCTTCTTTGGGCCATTCTCGTCCGAAATGTTGAATGTCTTTGGACGAGTACCATTGGGACTCGTCCAATTCATTGTGCTTTTCACTAGACGAGGATAACCCGAGGAAGGAAAACGTCCATGCTTGGACGGCCACCTTCTTTGGGTCATGCTCGTCTGAAAGGTTTTAAGTTCTGGAACTGGACGAAGAGTTGATTTCCGGTCCTTGGACGGGAGTCATTTTAGTCCGTCCAATTTTGGGACGGCTTCCTCTTTTGTATCCGCCTCGTCTGCGTTTGGAAATTTTTTCGGACGAGGTTCCCTTAGGAAAGGAGGTGTTCATTATAGGACGCCTTCCTTCTTTGGGTGGTTTTCTTCTGAGACCTTGTGATTTTTTCTTAGAACTTTTGCCCTTTGGACGACCAGTATGATAACTTGTTTATTTTTTGCTAGAAAAATGCTCCTAGAAACAAACTCCCACCTGGGAAGTCGTCCTCGTCCAAAAAGAGGCCTACGGCGCGGAAACCAACCTTCGTGAAAAAAACCTAAAGACTTTACAAGGAAGAGGGCGGAGAAGACGTCTCCTCTTTGGTGATGTTGGGGCGAAAACCATGCCTCCCCCTAAAGATAAGGTCACCGAAAGAGGGGCCTTCTGCTGCTTTCGCTCTGCCCGGGGAGAAGAGTTCGACCCCCATGTCGGTTGGACGTTTGCCTTCGACTTGGGCGAAGTCGGGCAGTCGGCCATGGCTTTGGTTGTTCCAGGGCCTGAAACAGCTGCTGAGAACTACCCCGGCTTCAGTGGTTCGGTGGCAAAGCTGGTGTTGCAGATGCCGCTGGCTGTTAGGACGGCCTCCATCTCGTCTTGTGAGTCATATTATCCGAATAGAGTTAGGACAGTGCGGGTCGGTGGACAGTCTATGAGTCCGTCCAATAGACAAGCCATCGTTTTTCCCATCCAGATAACTGACTCTCCCCCTCTTTCAGATAAGGGCAAAGGCCCTGCTTTACCCTCACCTGCTCCCACCTTAGACTCGGACGAGGAGTCTTCTCCCTTTTGCCAAAATGTCGAAAAGGGGAGCATCGGCGGGCATGTGGGCTACATGTCTCAACTGGCTGCTGAGGTATAACTTACTGCCGCTTTTGTTTAATACTTGTGTATATTTTTTTTTTGAAACTCGTCTAATGATTTGTTTTGCTTTCATTGCCCCAGCTTTTTGCTCACAGCATGCTTACTGAAGAGTGGGCGAGATAGCTTCGAAAAGAGAACAAGAAGCTCGTCCACCTTGCTACAACGGCAGGCGACAAGGCCATCCATGACATTGAGATGGTTAATACCCTTCATCGTCAATCCCTGGATGCTTTGGAGAAGAGGTCAGCTAACCTGGAGTCCGAAAACAAGAATTATCTTGTTACCATCAAAGATCTATACAAGGAGTGGACCATTTGAAGATGGTTATAGATCTTTGTTTCTACCGATCGAAGGGTGAAAGAGATCTTGCTCTCCTTGCCGCCGTTCAACCGAGGAGAGGAGAACATTCTCCTAAGGGCGAAGATCGCCCGTGCGGAAAGGAGGCGGCCAAGGCTTTTGACGATGCCAAGGAAGGGTTGGCTCATGTCGTTGAAACGTCTAAGGGTTGGGCCATCAAAGCCTTTGAGATGCTGGCTGAGGAAGCTGAGGTCCCTAGCTTTGTTCATCGTCTGGAGTATCAACAGAGCGTCCATCAGGCTATGGTATGTGCCGAGGAACCTCCAGAGTTTTTGGATTCGGACGACGAAGCTGCGGTTGAGGAGGAGAACCCAGAAGACGACCAAGAAACTCGTGCTGAAGACGAAGCCTAATTTTAGGTTTATTTTCATGTTTCTTGGCTTATTTGCCGCTGTACCTTTAACTCTTCAGTTCTTAGGTTGTAATTCTTGATCAATCATATATGAAGGAGAATTTTTGTCAATTGCCTGTCTTTTATTTTTCTGAATTCCAATTTGACTAAGTATTGAATGAGCTTCGTCCTGAATGTTGGAAGATCATCACAGATGTTTAAGGAAATAGCAACGTGCTTGCCTTTAGACGACCGAAAATCTTTCCAAAATGCATCCAAGTAAAAGAAGAGACTCTTCCTGAACTTTTGGACGGTCTACGAAATTTAAATGAATTACGCATGCCACTTCTGATCCTTGCCCTTGGCCGATCCGAGTATTTGGACGGTTTGCAAAGCACATGATGTAAAAGATTGCCTTCTTTGTCCTAGGACGATTACAAATCTCTCAAAAAAGTGCTTATAGAGGATCGTCCTAGTACTCTAGATGGTCTTCTCCTCTTAGGCGAGTCTTGCCCCACTTGGGAAAGCGGCCAATACAAAATGGCCTCATGGACGAGCCATACTTTAGCCGTTTTTCTTGAGTTGGTAACACTCGTCTGCCGGTGTCAAAATATTACAAAGACATTTCTAGATTGTGGCCGTTTTAGACGACCTTCTCTCTTTAGCTCGTCCTATAGGCTTGTCTCATCCCCCCCTTCTTGGGCTAAGCTCAACCATATATGATGGACGAGCCATAGTCCAAGAAGGAGAGTGCCCAACCGTGGCCAAGCCTGCTGATATTGCTAAGGACGAGCTTTTAGAGACATAATCTATCAATTTCCTAGCCGCTTTCCTTGAGGGAGCAACACTCGTCCGAAAATAGCGATCCCTTACTAGGGTCTTTACTACTTAGCTGCCGTGTATTTGAAAGTAAGTAACCTTTACTAAGGGCTTATTTCTGGTCAGCTTTCTCTTAGAGACTTTGACGTTTCTCTTACTAGAGATTTTGTCAATTTGATTGCCAATTTGTGTTGTCAACCTTTAGGTTGTTATATTTTTGGCCGGTCTCTTCGAGGGAGTGATGTTCGGCATAGAAGTGAGTGTTTTTGTTCCAAGTTATTGTCACTTTTAGACTAGTAACTGATTTAATGCCCCAAGGTGAACTAACTTGGTGAAAATAAACATGAAAATACAGACGATAAGATAGTAGGAATTGTATTATATGAATTTTGCTTGACTAAGTGTCAAGATACATGTATACAATTCTTTTTTCTAGTCTGTGCCGTGGCACTTTGGACTTACTACAACTTTCAGCTAGATTCCTGACGATGATTGAGTTAGACGTGGTACTTCTTCAGATTATCTGAGTTCCAAGTGCGCTGTATAATCCGTCCATCCAGATCTTGGAGACGAAAGGTTCCATTGCGCAGCTCTTCTATAATCAGATAAGGTCCTTCCCAATTTGGTGTTAGCTTCCTTTTCTCCTTGGCCCGTCCAACAGCCTCCATCTTCCTAAGAACAAGATCACCCACCTTGAGTGGTCGTCTAGCGACTCTCTTGTTAAACTCCCGAGCCATTCGCAACTTGTACAATTGCATTCTTAGCAAGGCATTGCCCACGACTTACGGGACTTGATCCAAAGTCGTGCGCAATGGAGCCCGTTGGCATCTTACGTGTACAACATGACACGTAGGGTGGGTTCTTCAATCTCAATGGGCAAGACGGCTTCAGAGCCATAAACTAACATGAAGGGTGTCTCCCCTGTAGAATTTTTGGCGGTTGTTACGATGGACCATAACACTAGATGCGGTTCTTGACCCATTGTCCCTTGGCATTATCCAACTTCCTTTTGATTCCATTGGATAGAATCTTGTTGAAGGACTCTACTTGCCCATTGGCTTGTGGGTGGGCGGCTAGCGAAGTGAGCCTTGATTTCTCTTTTACGCCAACCACTCTTTCAGCTTGGGCGTCTCGAACTGTGGGCCATTATCAAAGACGATGGACTGAGGCATGCCAAAACGAGTTATAATATTTTTCCAAATAAAGCCCTTGACGTCGCTTGTTGTGATATTTCGCATGGCTTCAGCCTCTATCCATTTAGTGAAGTAGTCCACAGCTACTATCACAAACTTCTTTTGCCCAGCGGCCACCGGGAAAGGTCCTAGGATATCCATGCCCCATTTGGCAAAGGGCAGAGGGAACAAGATGGGACTTAAGTAGTTTGACGGCTTCTGATGCAGGTTTCCATGTTTCTGACAACTATCACACTTCTTTGCATAGACAAGGGCATCCTCCTTTAAGGTCGGCCAGTAATACCCCGTCCTTAAAGCCTTTTCACCCAATGCCCTTCCCCCAATGTGAGATGCACATGCTCCTTCATGGAGTTCCTTCAGAACCTCTAGGCCATCCTCTCTGGTGATACACTTGAGGAGAGGGCGATTGAATGATTTCTTGTAAAGGGTCTCACCCCATAGTTCAAACCACTTGTCTCTAGCCTTCACATACTTGGCCTCCACAGGATCTGATGGCAGCCATCCTGATTTCTTGTATTCTATTATGGGCTCCATCCACACTGCTCCTCGACTAAGAAACATGATTTGCTCTTGGTCAATACTCTTTTTGGGTTTTACTTCCCAAAAAACTGTTCTTGGCGCATCACCTTCAGCCGAGCTGAGAGCGTCTGCTTGATGATTTTCTGACCTTGGCACTTGGTCGAGAACAAATCGTTTCAAAGGCTCAACCTCATCTTTGATCAGACGCATATATTTGCTCATCGACGCTTCTTTACATTCAAAGTCTCCATTAACTTGACTGACGACCAAGAGAGAGTCTGATTTGGCCTCCATTTCCAGAGCTCCTGCCGCTTTACACATTTTGATTCCAACTAGAAGTGCCTCATATTCAGCTTCGTTATTGGACGCTTGGAATTGGAATCTTAACGCATATTCAAACTTGTCCCCTTCTGGAGATTGGCAGATGATGCCTGCCCCACATCCATTGACTGTGGACGACCCATCAACCATGAGCGTCCAATGCTTCCTTCCTTCAGCTGGATCAGAAATCGGCTCTATGGTTGGCCGAGTAAGCTCAACTATAAAATCGCGAGGCTTGCCCCTTGATGGCTTTCCTTGGTTCAAATGATATATCAAACATGTTAAGCTCAACGACCCATTTTAGCATTCGTCCGGCGGCTTCCATCTTACTCGGGACTTGCTTCAAAGGTTGATCGGTGTAGACGAGTATATCGTGCGGCGAGAAGTAGGGCCTTAACTTTCTCACGCCATGACGAGGGCTAACCCAAACTTCTCGACGGGAGTGTACCTATTTTCCGCATCTTTGAGCACGTGACTCACAAAGTATATTGGGACTTGAACGGATTCTCTTTCAGCCAGTAGAACGGCGCTCACAGCCTGAGTGGACACAGCCAAATATACAAACAGACTTCTCCCCCTCGGTGGGTCGACCAACCTAGGCGAGCCGAAGGTGGTCTTTGACTTCTTTGCGGCGCTTGCTCGGCCTCGGTTGTCCACTCAAACTTGGCCCTCTTCTTAATCGTGGCAAAGAAGTGATGGCACTTGTCACCGACTTGGACAAGAATCGTCCAAGGGCGACCCAAGCAACCGTCGGTCCGTTGAACTTCCTTGATCTTTGACGGGGATTTCATGTCTAAAATCGCTTGGATCTTTTCTGGGTTGGCTTCTATTCCCCTCTGATCTACCAAGAAGCCTAAGAACTTCCCAGACAAAACTCCAAATACGCATTTGTCGGGGTTCATTTTTAACTTGTATTTTCTGAGAGTCTCGAAAGTCTCTCTCAAATCACCAACATGACCTTCCTCTTGCCGACTCTTGACTATCATATCATCAATATAGGCCTCCATGTTTCTTCCCAACTGTGGCTGAAAGACTGTATTTATCAATCTTTGAAAGGTGGCCGGGGCATTACGGAGGCCAAAGGCATCCTTAGCCAGCCATACATGCCTTTCTCAGAAATGAAAGACGTTTTGTCCTGATCCTCTGACCACATAGGGATTTGATGAAAACCAGAATAAGCGTCCATGAACCTTAACAAAGCATGGCCGGCTGTGGAGTCTACTAGACGATCCAACTTAGGCAAAGGGAAACTGTCCTTGGGACAAGCCTTGTTGAGATCAGTATAGTCCACTCACATCCTCCAAGTGCCATTAGGCTTTGGCACCATGACCACATTTGCTACCCATTCTGGATAATAGGTTTCTTTGATGAATTTCGACTCCAACAACTTCTGAACTTCCTGGTCGACCGCCTGATTCCTAGCCGGTCCCAAATGTCTTTTCTTCTGACGAACAGGTTTTAAATTTGGATCAACATTCGGTAGATGGACGGCTATTTACGGATCAATTCCGAGGCATTTCTTCAACACAATAAGCAAACACGTCTTGAAATTCTTTCGTGGGCGATTAAAAGGCCCCTCAACTCGGGAGAGAGCGAGGACCCAATCTTCAAAGTTCTTTTACGGGCCGAGCCTCATCCAAACAGATATCTTCAGGGACCTCCACTGGCTCTGGACGTTCTAGTGCTAGTCCCATGATGGCCATCACTTCCTCAGACGAGGGAGGTTCTTCCTTGACGAGCTCATACTTTCTTTTCTTGCTTGGGAGATGTTCAGACGTTTTCCTTGAGGGGGCGAGAGGCGTCTGAGGACTCTCAATTGCCAGCTTCAACGAGGCCACTTGGTCCCTTACACTTTCAGACGTTTTCCTTTCGCCAGCAACCTTCGTCTTATCTTTCCCAATTTCAGACGTTTTCCGTTCGCCACCGATCTTCGTCTGGGCTTCATTACATGCTTTCCATGATGACGGCTTAAGGGTAGTTAGATAACATTCCCTAGCCGCCTGCTGGTCTCCATACAAGGAGCCAATCTTGTCGTCATCACATCATACTTCATAAGCATCAAATGAGTTACTATTACAGCTTTAACATGATTCAACGTAGGTCGTCCAAGAATGACATTATAGGCTGTCAAATCGCGGACGACCAAGAACTTGACAAACAAAGTCCGCGAAGCCTCCTTCTCTCCAACCCGGACAGGCAACATGACTGTTCCCATGGGTTGGATAACTCCTCCCCCAAACCCTATGATGGGATGGTGGACGGGAACCAAGTTATTTTCGTCAAACTTCAATCTGGACAAACAATCAGCACTAATGATGTCCGTCGAGCTTCCAGTGTCAATCAAAATTCTTCTTACTCTCAAGTTTGCTATCTTCATTTCTACAACCAACGGATCATCATGGGGGGTCCTCAGCTTCCCCCGATCTTGTTCACTAACCACCACTTTTGGGAAGGGCTCGGCCTTTGTCCGATCTGCTAGTAAGACTTGGCCGAGCTCCCTGAGGTAGTTTTTGTGCCCTTTATTGGTTGGCCCTCCAGCAGCAAATCCTCCTGAAATAACGAGGACGACATCTTCATCAGTGCTTTCACTCTCCTTTTTCTTGCTGTGACGATCATCTCTCCTCTGAAACTTCTTTCCCCCTTGGGGTAAGTATGAATTCATCTTTCCTTTTCGAGCTAAATCCTCCAAAGCTCTCTTAAGGTGTTTACATTCATTTGTTTCATGACCGCAATCCTTGTGAAAATGACAATACTTGCTCTTGTCTCTGTTTCTATAAGGCGTCTTCATCTCGGCTGGAGCCTTCAGCTCGTACTGGTCCTTGATCTCCATGAGAATGGAGTATTGGTCCTTGCAGAATTCGATGGGGTTGGACGAAGAAGGCTCAGATTCCTTTCTCTTGCTTCTTCTGGACGAAGTAGTGGTTGAGGTAATTGCCCAAGTCTCGGCCTTTTTGGGGTTGCTCTTTTTGGGCCGAGCAACCTCTTCGAGCTTCTTAGACTCGGGATGCTTTGCCTCGGCCACAAACTTCGGTGGCATGAATAAAAGCTTCGGCTTCCTTTAAAGCCTCGGCAAGAGTATTGATTTTCTTCTTAACAAGATCGAACTTAAAACTTCCTGGCCTTAGTCCCCTGATAAAGGCGTCAAAGGCCACCCCGGCATTGAGATCTTGAATCGGAGGGCTTCCAGGATTGAATCTCTTAACAAAACTTCTAAGAGCCTCTTTAGGTCCTTGGACGACCTTTCCCAAGTGCATGCTTGTTTTTTGCTCTTGCTTATTAGCAACAAAGTGACTAGTAAATAAGAAACTGAGTTCAGTGAAATTGTTGACTGAATTGGGTGGAAGATTGTTAAACCACTTCTGAGCTACTCCCTTCAGAGTTGCTGGGAAGTTCTTACACCAAGAAGCATCATCTACTCCTTGGACGTACATCTGATGTTTGTAAGCAGATAGGTGATCGTCTGGATCGGTTGTTCCATCAAAAGGTTCTATAGTAGGAAGTTTAACCTTTGGGAATGGGGGCGCCTCCATGATCCTGGCCGAGAAGGGAGTAGGCCAGTTAATCCGGAGAGCTCCCATCTGTCCCTCAATGGGTACGAACTCCTTATGATATTCCTTTATCACAGGATCAGATGAAGTGCTTGCAAGGGCTGCTCGCCTATAAGCCATGGGCTGAACCACCGTCCTCTCTTGTCTTGTGTGGGCAAGAGAGAGGCTTAAACTCTGTCCTTCCATTCTGGTCGGTAACCTCAAAGGAGGGTCCCTTAAGTATGGTGTAGACCCTCCGAAGCTTAAGTCAGATATCAGGAGTTGTAAGAGAAAGTAGAGATAGAGAGAGAAAGTGAGAGAGTAGTTTTACAGAGTAACTTTGCACTGTTTGCATTGAATGATCTTTCTCCTGATTTCAGGGGTATTTATAGTGATAGCAAGATGACAGCTAACCTTAAAATCAACCCTAGAATAGAGACATCTGATTGGCTAAGGAGTCATATCATGACACGTGGCGGGCCATGATTTGTGAAGGATTATCAACCACTCACTAATAGCCAACTCCAAAGGCTGGGCTCTGACCAACTGTTGGGCCAGAAAAATAAAGCCTTTTCCTCCCAACTGAATCAAACACAAGGGTTAGACCTTCATCCTCTACTTATTAGGAGAGGACACGTGTACGGCTCAGATGGGCCCAAGTGTCTTCAAAGGAACCGTAGATTTTAGGCTACAATAAAAATCATTGATGATAGTGTCAACATCAATATTTTCCAACATATTCTTTTCAATACTTAACATTGCTAAACCATTTAATCTCTCTTGTGACATTGTTGATCTCAAATAATTTTTCAATAACTTCAACTTTGAAAAACTTCTTTCTGCAGATGCTACTGTCACCGGCATCGTTAGTAGGATTCGGTAAGCAATTGAAACATTTGGATAACAATCTGCATCTTTGACAAACTCAAGAATTTCAATCGCGGACATAAAAACATTCAGCAATGTCATTTGTAATACTTTCATTTCAGAAAAAAAAGTCATCTGCATCAACATCCGACAAATTATTATGAGAAAAAGCAGTATTAAATTTATTGCAACTTCTCTTAATTTAGCAGTATCCAATGACTTCAACCTCACTGAATCAATTAAAAATCCAAAAAGATTTTCAAAAACTTTTAATTGTTCAAATCTATCTTTCAATGAAGCAATAGCCATATCTACAACCACCAAAAAATAATTAACTCTTAAAGACTCCTCGGGTGATTGCATTGCTTCATCATGATTATTCTCATCAAATTGCCTTTTTCTGAAAACATGACGCTTAGTTGGGAGAATCGGCTCTATGTTCATATCAATTGCAAGACTCTTGGCACTATTCATACTATTTTCAAACCCCTCATTTCTATAGTTTTCAAAATATGACATTACACCATCTAATTCATTAATTGTAGCATCAATGCACATTGCTTTAGATTGCAATTTCTTACTCACCAAATTAATTGCAAATAGAATATCATACCAAATAACCATCCCAAGTAAGAATTCAAAACTTTCAAGAGCATTAGCCAAACTTTCGGCTTCACTTTTAGTCTTAGCGTCAGTACCAACACATTCATATAATTGTACCAAAGCTAATCTTATTTTTGGAGCATGAAATCTAATAGCTTTGATACTTTTAATCCGACTTTCCCAACGAGTATCAGATAAAGATTTAACAGTTTCAGAAACATTATCACATAAAATTTTCCACCTTTTAGTGGAGCTGGCAAACAATGAATATATACGTTGCACAATCCCCAAAAAAGAAATTGCTTTAACACAGGAATCTGCCATATCACAAAGAGTAAGATTTAGACTATGACAAGCGCATGGCATATATAAAGCTCTAGGATTTATGTCAAGCAATCTCTTCTGGACACCTTGATGTTTTCCTTTCATATTAGAACCATTATCATATCCTTGGCCCCTCACATCATCAATATTAAGCTCAAGAGACTTTAATGCATCTACTAATTCATTAAAAAGCCCAAGTCCAGATGTATCATCCACCCTCAAAAATTCTAAGAAGTACTCCTCTATTTTTATTTTGTTACACGACATATTAACACATCGTACTATTAGAGTCATTTGTTCTTGGTGACTTACATCAAGGGTACAATCAAGAATAATTGAGAAATATTTTGCCTCTTTAATGAGTCTTATAATAGAAGTTCTAATACTATGGGCCAAGAGAGAGATTAACTCATTTTGAATTTTATGACCAAGATAATGGTAATGAACTTCTTCGTTTTGAATACGCCTAAGATGGTCTTGCATTGGCAAATCAAATTCAGCAATCATTTCAATTAATCCCAAAAAGTTGCCATTACTCTCCTCATAAATTTTCTCATTCGATCCTCGAAAAGCTAAATTATTTTTAGCAAGACATTTAACAACAGAAATTATTCTTACTAAGACTTGTCTCCATCGTTCTTTCTCCTTTGAAATTCCTTGTTGCAAGTCTTTATCAAGTGTTTGATTAGTCTTTAATCTCACTCTTAATTCAGTCCAAACACTCATGTTAGTCATATGATCAACACTATTCTCATGTTCTTTGAGTCTCTCACTCAAATGTTTCCAATCACTCAATCCATCAGTTGCTAGAGAGCTCGTTTTATTTTGCTTTGTGAATAATTTACAACAAAAACAATATACTTTATCCACATGTTTAGAGTAGACCAACCATTTTCTATCACGACTCTCTCCATTACTCATTTTTCTAGAAAAATAAGCATATGAAAAATGCCTAGACTTACCATCTAAGAGAAATTTTAGATTTAGTTCTTTTATAGGCCCTTTCTCAACTAAAATATCTCTAGACTTGTTATCAAGAACACCCCAATTTCTAGGATCATAAATGTCTAAAGGGGGAACAAAATGCATATCAACCCCAACATCTTCAACACTAGACTCATTTGGTACATGATTAGGGTCACCCACATTAGGAATATCCTCATTATTCTGATTTGGGGCATTATCGTTTAAATTAGTAGCATCTTCGGGATCAGTCAAGTTAATAGGATCACTGGGATCAATCTCAAAATCATTCACATTAGTAGCATTATCAACATCATTCACATTCGTAGCATTATCAAGATCATTCACATTCGTAGCATTATCAAGATCATTCACATTAGTAGCATAATCATTTAAATTTTCATTATTTTGACCCTGATTATCTAGATCCACTTGCTCCGAAGGTTTTCCTACTTTTTTCTTAAAATATTTATTAAGAGCGCGCTCCCCTTTTTGATTCTTCTAACTCCTCTCTTTGTTTTCTTTTCTTTCTTTTTTCACTACCAGATAAATGTTTCGACAACATTATATAGCAATTCAACTACTATAGAAAAGAACAACAACACCTGTACAATTGGATGATCCTCTACATAAGTGTCTGCCTTCCAAATCCACAATGTCTGCAAATAAATAAAATTATTTAGTTTAATTATTTTCTATGTTATAAAAATTGCCCAAATGAGAAAAGCGTAGTACAAAAATTGGCCAAATTGTGGTACTTTATTACTAGTTTTCACTAGCATATAGAGTTCCATAAACATTATATATAAATATTACTAATAGGAAAGAAACAAAACAGGGGCTTCAACTTCATTTTGTCATCATCATCGTCTGCTGTATCAACTCCATTTTTTATTTTTTCATCATCAATATTGTCTACTGTACCAACCCCATTTATAAATTTATTCATTATCATTATTCATTAGTCCAATTACAGATTACCAAAGTCCAAAGGCTCTTGATTTGCATTCCAATTTACAGTATACATTTAAACAAAACCACAATTGCCCAACAATCATTCACATATTACAGTGATACAACACGAACTGAGTGACTGACGGAAGCAAACATAATACTGCTGAAGAAATTATTAAATTGCCCAACAATCATTCATACAACAATCATTCATTCATACCGAATTGCAAGATAAATTATTAAATTACCAAGTTCCCTAATCTTTAACTAAATCAAATTAACATACGAATTCAGAAATAAAATTGACAAATCGTCAAATTGCTGAAGAAAAATTAGAGAATGTAATTACAATTTACAAACCTCATATACTGCTGAAATCTGAATTGTTATAGCGAGTACTACAAAGCCCAAATCACAAATCGTCAAAGTGCAATTGTAACTATGAGAAATTGAAAATTTAGAACAATGGGTTCTTTGTAATTGTGAGATATAGGGAGGTAAAAATGAACTATTTAATCCCAAAAACTTCCTTCTTCCCGTTGGATTTTGAAGATTATAACTGAAGAATAATATATTTTCAGTTGATTTGCAAGAGATTTTAGGGAGAAATAATCGGAAAAAGATTATAGGAAGAATTTTTGAAGCTGCCATTTTTGGAACTTGGAAGATGGAAACTGAAGCGTGATGTGCGGAAGAAGTTAGAGGAAGTTTGAGTTTTGTTATTATTCCTTCCTTATTTGTTTGTGCGTGTTTTGCTCTAAACTTTTTTTTTTCTTTTTTGTTTACAAAAGCTAAAAGGCCGAAACTTTTAGAAATTTTGGGCCCAGGGCCGGGCCTGATGCTTATGAAGTCAAGTTGTAAAATGTTGATGTTACCCCTGCTTTTGAGCAGCAAAAACAAACGATTGCCTTCACTGACTGTTGTTAATTGTTATCATGGTTCTTGGTGGAATGCTCTTACTTTAAGCTTGTTATAAGTTTTGGCACAGTATAACAATTCATCAAACTTTTGTATTTGTTTGGTAGGTTTTGTATTGTTGTGGAACTTTTGTATCGTTTTCTTGGAATTATTTTCTTAATTATTTCATTATTTGTGTTGCTTAAATAGTTTATACTAAGGCCCTATTCTTTTGAACTTATTTTGGCTGAACTGAACTGAACTTATTTTTGCTGAACTGAACTTATTTTTGTTGTACTGAACTGTATTAACATATTATTATCAATACTTATTATTATAATAATCAATAAATATTAACATAAATAATAAATAATAAGTAATAAGTAATAAATAATAAATAATAAATAATAAATAATAAATAATAAATAATAAATAATAAATAATAAATAATAAATAATAAATAATAATAAATAATAAATAATAAATAATAAATCATAATAATAATAAATAATAAATCATAATAATAAATCATAATAATAAATCATAATAATAAATCATAATAATAAATAATAAATAATAAATAATAAATAATAAATATACTGAACCACTTACTAAAAAATTAAAGAAAGATTATGATTTTAGATGGGAAGAAACTGATACTAAGATTTTAGTGAAAATTAAAGAATTAGTTAGCAAACTACCAAAATTAAGCTTTCCAGATGAAGATAAAGAATTCATATGGATAGTTGAAACAAATGCTAGCGAAACAAACAATGGTTATGGAGCAGTATTAAAATACAGATACAAAAATAACAAAAAAGAATATATATGTAGATATCATTCAGGAACATTTAAGGCTAATGAAATTAATTGGGACATAAATAAAAAAGAGTTAAAAGCGGTGAAATATGGAATCAAAAAATTTGAATGTTATATTGTTTATAGTAAATTTATAATTAGAACAGACAATAGAACTGTTAGGAGTTGGTTAACTCAAAAATTACAAGATTCCATTACTAGAAAGGAGATAAATAGAATAATTGCTGACATAAATCAATATGAATTTTCTGTTGAATTATTAAAAACTGACGAAAATTGCTATGCAGATTATCTCTCAAGATATAGCTCAACAACTTATTCAAGAGAATCGGGAGCAAAAGATACAAATAAAAGAGTTAATGGAGGAAATAGCTCTATGGTCATAAAATTTCGCGGAATATACCTGGTAACTGGTTCTTGGTCTGGATGGAGTAAACTCCTTATCCAAGACTTTATAGTTTCTACGGCATCATAACCATACTCTTTGCTTTGAGAGATAATTAGTGTATTAAGTTCCTTATGGTTTACCCATACTGGAGTCTTAACTATATTGCATAATGCTTCATAGATTGCCTTTACCTTAACTGCCCGGTTTTCCCGGAGGATCTCTGGTATATCGTTTACATTTAACTCAGGCTGGGCTATAATTTCTTCAGGGATAAGATAACTACTTGTACATCCCATCTTGATAACTCGAATACATTGTTTTATCTCTTGAAACGTAGCTTCGCCAGGGGCAGTGTAACATCTTACAAAGATCGTAGAACACTTTGTAATATTTAAATAATTTTTAACTGCCTTGTATAACTGAGGAATAGACGATAGCTCTTCTCCATTCATAGTGTAGACAGAATTGAGAAGGCCATAATCATATGCTGCTTTGACTAGTTTTGCATTACAACCAGGCAACGCTATTAACTCGTTTACCCTTTTTAAGGAGTTAGTAACATAACCTCTTTATCTCTGCTTGACTGTCCTTGATGGTATATTCAGGGACGGTATTTAGCTTATTTGCAATAACTCGGAAATTAAAAATATATTCTCGAACCAAAGGGTTCATAGTTTGTCTTGTCCCAAGGGTTAATTTTTCCTTAAAAGAGGTAGTATCTGGTACGAGAGTAGGAAATTTCATCTCGTTAATAACTATTTTAGGGCTAACTTGATTTGGAGAATATCTTTGTAAGGACATATTTCTCCTATTCATAGGAGTATTAATTTTCTTTGTAATAGCTCGATTTTTATAGTTTTGGCTACTGTCAATATCTGATTGCTCCTTATCTGGATTGATGGAAGCTGCTCTTTCTCTTTTCATAAGAGCTATTTCCTCCATTAACTCTTTTATTTGTATCTTTTGCTTCCGATTCTCTTGAATCAGTTGTTGAGCTATATCTTGAGAGATAATCTGCATATCAATTTTCGATCGCTTTTTAATAATTCAACGAAAATTCATATTGATTTATGTCGACAATTATTCTATTTATCTCCTTCTAGTAATGGAATCTTGTAATTTTTGAGTTAACCAACTCCTAACAGTTCTATTGTCTGTTCTAATTATAAATTTACTATAAACAATATAACATTCAAATTTTTTGATTCCATATTTTACCGCTTTTAACTCTTTTTTATTTATGTCCCAATTAATTTCATTAGCCTTAAATGTTCCTGAATGATATCTACATATTAATATTCTTTTTTGTCATTTTTGTATCTGTATTTTAATACTGCTCCATAACCATTGTTTGCTTCGCTAGCATCTGTTTCAACTATCCATATGAATTCTTTATCTTCATCTGGAAAGCTTAATTTTGGTAGTTTGGTAACTAATTCTTTAATTTTCACTAAAATCTTAGTATTAGTTTCTTCCCATCTAAAATCATAATCTTTCTTTAATTTTTTAGTAAGTGGTTTAGTATATTGTGATAATTTAGGTATAAATTCTCTAACCTGATTTACTATTCCTAAGAATTTTTGTAATTCTTTCTTAGTATTAATTTCTTGTTGAACTCTATAATTTTTTGGGCTATATGGTCTTGCATTTTTATTCCTGCTTTATGTATTTCAAATCCTAAGAATTCAATCTGTGTTTTAAACAATTCCATTTTCTTTTTACTTAATACTATTCCACTATTTGTTATAATTTCTATAAATTGTTCTAATAGTTTATAGTGTTCTTCCTGTGTTTTGGAATATATGAGTATATCATCTATATATACTACACAATTTGATAATTGATTTAAGTATTTATCCATAAATGCTTGAAATCTGCCAGGGGTATTTTTATATCCAAATGGTAATACATTCCATTCATAAAATCCATTAGGGACCTTAAATGCTGTTAATTGTTTGGATTCTTCAGTTAATTTTAGTTGGTGAAAACCACTTTTGCAGTCAAATTTTGAAAAATAATTATAACCTTGTATTTGCCTCATTTTAAGCATCTTATTTGGTATGGGGTAGTTATATGTTATTGTTTTTTCATTTAAAATTCTATAATCTATAACCATTCTTGTTTTTCCTTTTTTTTGTTCCGAATGATTATTAACTATAAATGCACTGCTACTATGTTTTGAATTACTTGGTCTAATTAGTTTGCCTGTTAATAGTTCTGTTATATGCATTTTAAATTTTTTTTCATCTCTTTGAGTATTATTAAAAGGTTTTTGAGATATAATACTGTTTTGGTCTTTTAATGTTATTTGTATTTCAGTTTTATGCTTATGCCAATTTTCTAGAGGATCTTCACTGCATAATTCTTCTAACTTAGTTTTTAAAGGAGTAAGTTTATCTAAATGTAATATTCCTATTTCTATTATGTCTAAATTGTTGGTTTCCTTTTTGGTTTTCATTTTTTGGACTAGTTTTGCTTCGTCTCCTATTTTACATTTTTCCCATTTTATTTGTAATCTTTCTCTATTTGTAACTACCTTGGCTTTTAACTTATGTCGACAAGGAGTAAACAAAGTAAGAAATTCTTTATCTATACTAAATGGTTTATATTGGTTTAAGAAATTAGTTCCTAATATAATATCTTTTCCTATTAATTTAAAGCAATATACTTTGGGTATGATTAATATTTTATACCAAATTTGTATTTTTACATTTGTTTGATAAAGAGTAATTTTACCACTATTATTATAATAAATAATAAATAATAAATAATAAATAATAAATAATAAATAATGATATATAATAATACATAAAAGTAATAATAAATAATAAATAATAAATAATAATAATAATAGTAATAATAATAATAATAATAATAATAATAATAATAAATAATAATAAATAATAGATAATAAATAATAAATAATAAATAATAAATAATAAATAATTATAATAATAAATAATAAATAATAAATAATAAACAATAAATAATAAATAATAATAAATAATAATAAATAAATAATAAATAATAAATAAAAAATAAAAAATAATAAAAAATAATAAAAACAATAATAAAAAATAATGAAAATCAACAAAATAAAAAAATAAAAAAATAAAAAATACATATTCATCGTTATTATAATTATAATATTAATAATAATAACAATATTAATAGTAATATTGAAAACAAAAATAATAATTACAACATTAGACAAGACTGAACTGAACTGAACTTATTTTTGCTGAACTGAACTGAACTTATTTTTGCTGAACTATACTTATTTTTGCTGAACTATACTTATTTTTGCTAAACTGGACTCATTTTTGCTGAACTGAACTGAAAATAAGTCCAAAAGAACAGGGCCTAAACCAAATCGGTAATCGAAAGGGTGGGGAATTCTAACTCACATTATTTTGAATTTGCGCAAAAAAAAATTTCCTAAACGAGCTCGAGCCGAGCGTGAAACCGAGCTCACGAACCGAGTTCGAGCCGCCGAATCTATCACGAGCTCGAGCCGAGCTCAGCTCTCTCAAGCACGTCGAGCTCACGAGCCGAGCCCACGAATAGTTAAACGAGCTCGAGCCGAGCACCCTGCTATTCGGGCTCGGCTCGTGCGATAAGCATTCCTAGGATCACCAATAGGCTCATCATCAGAACTGGAAACAGACTCAACACAGGGAGAAGAAGCAACCAAAATAGACTTCCCCTTACCCAAAGTAATAAGGTTCACCCTCCTTTTTTTCAAAGGAAGAGAAGAAGAATCACCAATCTTATACCCTTGCCAATAGATTTACCAACTTTACACATTTTCTTACCATCGCCATCCTTAAAACCATGGCCACCCATCTTTCCAACAAAAACTTTAGGTTTAACATGAACCACGTTGGCTTCCACAACCGTGGTTTCACAGTTTTCTTGCCTCTTAGCTTTCATTAAATTTTCTGACATCAACTTTTGCTTTGGATTTTTAAGCAACTTAACATGAATTTCACGTTGAGGAGAACACAATAATGCACACACATCAATGGCATGACCTTCATCACCACAAAAAGAACAACCCGAGGAGAAATCCTCATACCCACTAGTGGAAAAAAGCCCATCGAATCCGGTCAAAACCGGGCTTACAGATCCAGTTTTGGTCCCGATCGGGTGGGCCCGGAGCAGTTCTAAAAGATTGACCGGATTAGTTAATCACTAACCGATCCGGTTTTGAACGAAAATCGAAATCAGTTAATCAGGTTAACTGATCCGGTTTTCGTTCAAAACCGGATCAGTTTCTCTTCTAACGCCACTTGCTTGTATCCACAACATCATAATATATAACCGGATCAGTTAGGCTCCTTATAATATATAAAAAAAACTGACGAATCCCAGCCAGCCAACAACCACCAAATCGAGGACTAAATAAAAAGGATGGATAGAAACGAAATTAAAACTGTCGAAAGAATTGGAACGAGAGCATTGTGGATGCAAACCTACCACTAAAAACGAATTACAGGGCATGAATTAACTAAATTCCAATCCATAAATTATATAAATTACATAATTTACGAAACATAAATTAATTAACAAACAACGAAAGTACAGAGCACAAATTAAATAACTAATTAAAAACGAAAAAGAAATGAAAATACCTAGATCTACAAGAACATAAATTACATGATAGTTATTCACAACAAAAATAAACAAATTAAACTAAAAAAAAAAAAAACCAATAAAACAAGCCCTAGATCTGGAACGAACTTTGAGCAAGGAGAGTAAAGAAGCGACAGCGACGGTAACTGTAACAGCCCATATATTTTAAGCAAGTTTAATTAAAGCCTAATTATTTATCTTAAATTAATTACGATACTTTGGTATAAGTTGATGGATTTTGTTAAACAAATTTAGTGTTTTAAGACAAAAGGAAAACTCTAGTTTATATTGCAAATGATATTTGCCTATATGGTTTTGAAATTAATATTTTGATTTTAGAAGAAAAAAAAAAGAATATACTAATCCTCCTTTCTTTTTCTTCTCTCTCAACCGTGTCATTAGCTCTTAATGCCAAATCAAAAGCTACTACTTTGGTTGTTAACACAATGCTCTCAATTCCTCTAGAATCATCTTAAGCCCATAAATTCTCACTCATTTTCTAATCGATTATGGAGAAAAGTAAGTTGATAACCCCAATTTCTCAATATTCATTCTCGCATCCTCTCTCTCACTTAAATTGTTGTTGTCGGGTTGTTGTTGTTCGCGACTGCGGTGCCGCTAAGCTATCGGCGCTGCTGCTGGGTCTCACCGGAGGTCTGCCGGCACTGTTGTCCCACTCTGTTGTTGTTGCCGACGGTGAATCAGTGTCGCCTTCGCATCTTCGAACCGTAGCTCTCATTCATTGTTGCTCGGTCTTTCCCTTTCTTTGGTTGTGCTCTGTTGGGCCGTCGTTTCTCTCTCTTCGAACCCGAGCTTTCGCGGTCCAGTGGTGCTGCCACCATCTTTGCTGTTGTGTCGGTGGTGGCACTACCTTGGTGTGCTGCTGCTTGCTAATATTGCTGCATGTTCTACTTCTGTTCTTTCAATTCTCAACTCTTATTAAAAGAAATCACCAAATCAAGTTTGTTGTGAAGGTATAATCTCCTCTAACATGAGAATCCAGCTTTAGAAATTTTATGGATAAAGTGGCTTAATGTTTTTCACTAGCATAAATTTGTTTATGTATTAACTAGTATTGTTATACTTGAAAACCAAATCATTTCTTTAGTTTACTTTGTGTTTATCTTAAATGATATTAGTTTCATTATGCAATTCATAGATTTGATTTTCTAGGGAGGATTGATTGTGATAATTATTGTGAATAAAGGTTTTATAGTTGCTTAAAGATTGGCTAAGATATCTTGTCTAGGTTGTTAGTAATGAGTTGGAAATAATCTGTCTTATCAAGATTGTGAATTGTGACTTTGGAAATCAGTTGGATTTTGAGTATAAAATGCAAAACTGGATTGTTTATTGTTTTGAACCTTTATTCGTCTAGGTTCTGAAAGAGACTTTGATTGGGAAGGATTTAGTCGATGATGTTAATGGGACCTTGATTAGTTAAATCAAGTGATTCATGTTGAGAAGGTTTGGTATGAGGAGTCTATATGTTTGAGACTTATTAAGAATGAGTATTAATTGTTGTCATTATTGTTGAGGTGTATTTCGGATATTGATTTGTGGAGCTCAAAGAAATTAAGGAAGCTTGGAGGTTCTCAGTAGTGGAATATCAAGTTTATAATTCTTGGAGATCATGCAAAGGTACACATTGTCCCTCCACCTTATAACTAAATTTGTCTGCGCAACCGTAAGTTATATGAATCTCATGATTTTATTCAAAGAAATTTGAGTTATAACTTGAACTTGTTATGGTTTTATAATCATAAAGTCAAGTTTGTTTGGAAGTGTGATTATGAAGTATTAAGTTTTCTGATTATCCAGAGCATATGATTTAACACAAGTGTTTGATTAAATAGAGCTTAGCATTGATTTCCTAATCATGATTTGAGATATATTTATAACTTGGGATATTATCTCAGATAACCCTGACTTATAGGCCTTTTTCCAATATAACCCCGACTTTGACAGACCTGTATCCGATAACCCTGAACTTGATTTTTGTCATTAAACTGGACGGAATTGTTAACGGCGTTAACTATTTTGAAACATAAATTAATTAATGCTTTTTTTAGGGGAAAAAAAACAATTTATCTTTCTCACTCTTGTTCTTCCTACTATGTCTCAATCTCATCTCATCTGATCTGACAATAATCACGTATACAACACAAAAACATTACACAATCAATTTCAGCACAGCAAACCACAACAATTATTCTCACAATCTAAAAACCACAACAAATTTAATTTGGTAAAAACCCAAATCATCAATTAAAAAAAACCCTAAATAAATAGAAATACAATAGTAGTACAATACAATTAAGAATCGTATTCACTGTCTCTTATTAGCCAAATTCAATGGGAAGAAGATGAAGACAAAGAGATGAGTGTATTGTTTGTAACTTTGTACCATCACGTTGAGCATAACGACCTTTCTTCAAATAACGCCCAATTCTTCGAACTGGAAATTGTAACCCAGCTTTAACTGACCTTGAAACTGGTTTCTTCTTCGGCCCACCACCCTTTCTTCCTGCTGCACCCTTCTTTCCTTTACCTCATGCGGTATCCATTGTTACTTCTCTCTCCTAAGTTTTTCTGGAAAAATGGAGATAAGTAAGAATTTTGAGTGTAAATGGAAGATGAATGAAAATGGGTGATGATGGATGGTTTTATTTTATAGTGGGCTTACTTTTTTTGGGTTGTGCTCATTTTTGGATTTTCACCGTTGGATTGGAGATTGTATCTACGGTTTAGGTTGTGTTTGTTTGCGATCCGTGTGCTTTCGTTTCCACCAATAGAATCCTTGGGTTACAAATAATAAACGCAAGAAGGCAAGACAAAGAAGATGAACTACAAAGAGGTGAGTTTATTGCGAAAAAGTTGAGGGGAAATTTCTGGGTTTGTTTGAGGGAAAATTTCTGGGTTTGATGTATTTTGAGGGAAAATATCTGGGTTTGATGTATGTGACAGAAGATGAAGAATAGGACAGAGGTGTTCAATAACACAATTTTGTTATTGTTTCTAAGAACACCCATTGGAGGAAATCTGGATTTTATTATGATTTTGGGTAAATGGATTTGGGAAAAATCTGAATTTTGTTATGAGTTTGGGAAAAATTGATGAATGCTTGAGAAGAAATGAAGAACAAGAGAGAGAAGAGGTGAAGAACAAGAGAGAGAAAAAGATGAATTTAGCAAAAGTCAAACCAAGTTAACGCTGTGACAAATTCCGTCCAGTTTAATGACAAAAACCAAGTTCAAGGTTATCGGAGACAGGGTTGCCAAAGTCAGGGTTATATTGGAAAAAGGCCTATAAGTCAGGGTTATCTAAGATAATATCCCTTATAACTTATAAGTTTTGGCTTTGTGAATTAGTTTTATTTTGAAGTAAAGGTTACCCAGTGATATTGGCTTATGTTATACTAGCTAAGTCAACATTGTTCGTATTGAAGAATATTTTGGTTTTTGAGACCTAAAGTATAAGTTAAACAATGACCCACATTTTAAGACATTATATGAAGATTATGTATGTATGTTGATTATAAGTATTTGAGTAAGAATTGACGTTATAAATCTCAATATACTTATAAGTAAGATGTTGTGAGCGATTTCGTATACTTTGCAATGAGTAATAGACTTAAGTAAATGGGATTGATAAGTTTATGGAACCTAGAGTTTCATTTATAGAATGTTATGGAGAATCTGAACATATTATAGTAGTCAAGTGTTTCTGATTCAAGTTTGCTATGTAAATTCCGAATTATGTTCACGATACAGAAGATTTTACATATAATGTTTATCACTTTGAGGAATATGTACTTGACGTTTGGAGGATATGAGTTTGAAAGTCTGACTATAATAGAGGATTTTGAGATATATCTTATTATGAGTTTCGTGTGCTTGGGATCATTTGAGTCATGAAAAGTTCGAGGGTTGAAATTTCGAAAGTAAACTAGTGTTTGGAGATGTTAGGTATAGTGCAAATTATGACTTTGTGGAAGATTTAGCTATATCTTTGGATTTATGATAATTACTGGTCCTTTGAGATATTAGATGGAGGTTGATAAAGTTATAAAGTAAGCAATCTGTTTTGTTTTTGTAAAGACAAGAAGTTTATGTCAAAAGTTAAATTACATTATTTAGAGGTATCTTTGAACAATCTTTGAAATTGGGTTTTATAAGATTGAAATCTATGTCGGAATGGTCGTAGGATAAGTTGCTTGTTGAAGAGTCCTACTCTGGAATGTAAGTTGTTGTCTGAAAAAGTCAAGTTGGACAGTTAAGGTTGTAGTTTGGAAAGTAAGTTTCGGAGTTTAAATGTCGATTAGCAGATTAAAAGAATTTGTTTCAAAAACTTCATGGGTCCTTAAATCAAGTATGGAGAATTAAATTGAATATGTGAGGTTTATATTAGTAATAAATAGCTTAAGAGATGAGTAATAGATTGAAGGAGTAGACTAATAGTATAATGAGTTGTAGCATCTAAGTTGGGAGAAACTATATCCGAATTGGGAACCTTCTACATACTATGAGTATTGAACAGGGACAAATAAAAGGGTTTAGAGATGTCATCCTGTAATTGTAAGAATAAGTTAAAGAATGGGAAAGTTGGGAAAATATAAACCTTGGCTAATGTGAGAATTAGTCATATGATTTAATAATGAAATAAATATGGTGTTAAGATTAATATGAACATTGAGTTAAATATTTGTGAAGTGTTGTTATGAGTTATAGAATTAAAATTAATATAGGCTATGAGTTTAAGTTAGATGATAAAATTTCAAACGGATAGCTGAAGCATAGTACATCTATTCATGACACAAAAAGATGAAATAAGATATTTTGACTTATAATAATAATTGTAGATCATAAAATACGGTTATTTCACCAAATACCCCTGACAAATAAATTTATTCACCAAATACCCCCACTTTTTTTCGAATTCACCAGATACCCCTGACCTTTAAAAAAATTCACCAGATGCCCAAATGACTAACGGTGGTTAACTCCGTTAGTCATTAATTCTAAAAAACCCTAATTAACCTTAATTAAACCATAAAAAAACTAATTAACCTTAATTAAGCCCTAAAAACCCTAACTCTGAAAACCCTAAAAACCCTAACTCTAAAAACCCTAAAAGCCCACCGACCTACCACCCCCCAACCACCCCCAGCCCACCATCCCCAAACCCCACCACCCCCCAACCACAACAACCCTAGTCCCACCACCCCCCTCACCGTCCCCCTTCGAATCCTGCGCCTCCCCCTCCCCCTCCCCCCCAGGAAAATCGCTCCCCCTCCCCCTTCGACCGCGCCTCTCCCCTTCCCCAGGAAAATCGCAATCCCTCTCCCCCTTCGACCGCGCCTCCCCTCCCCCTTCCCTAGCCAGGAAAATCGCTCCCTCTCCCCCTTCGAATCCGAGCCCACCACCGACGCTAACCGGACGAGATCGACCCTCCCCTCCCCCTTCGAATCCGAGCCCACCACCGACGCTAATCGAGATCGACCCTCCCCTCCCCCCCCGAATCCGGAGCCCACCACCGACGCTAACCGACGAGATCGACCTTCCCCTCCCCCCCTTCGAATCCGAGCCCAACACCGACGCTAACCGACGAGATCGACCCTCCCCTCCCCCGCCCGCGCGGCGAGATCGAGGAGGGGGCAGTGTTGAGCCGACGAGTGTGATGGAGGGGGAGAGGCGCCACGAGATTGAGGGAGGGGGGAGGGGCTGCGTGGGCGCTGCGCGGGGGAGGGGGGAGGCTGGTGGGGTGGGTGGGGCTGTCCCAGGGTTTGGGGGGCTGGGGTCAAGTTAGGGAGAGAGAGTTAGGGTGTTTAGGGTTTACTTAGGGTTTAGTTAGGTTTAATTAGATTTAATTAGGGTTTGTTAGGTTAATTAGTTAATTAGTTAACGGTGCACTAACGTCCGTTAGCCAAAAGGGCATTTTGGGTAATTTTTTTTAAAGTCAGGGGTATCTGGTGAATTTTTTCATAGGTCAAGGGTATCTGGTGAATTTTGAAAAAAGTGGGGGTATTTGGTGAATAAATTTATTTGTCAGGGGTATTTGGTGAAAAAACCGTATAAAATATGGTATAATATGGTCATAGAAGTATGAAGTATTGTGGCAAGAAAGTCGGGAATAAAAATAACAATCTTATGATACTAAGGTTAAAGAAATAAGGTGAGAGTTCAATTATGAGATGTAAGTTCAACTATTTAAGATTCTTTGTCCATTGGACGACTAGAAGTTGAAAGTTAAAGTAAAAGAGTTCTGAATAATTGAGAGAAGGGGGTGTTAGAGACCAAATTATGTTAATGGAAAAGCTAATTACAATTATAATACAAGTTCCCAATTAAATTGGAATAATATGTCTTAAGATGTTTTATATTATGAGACTTATGATTTTAAATCTAGAGATGTGAGTGATATGGAAGTTGGTGTTATTATATTTTTGACTACATAAAGATTATTATATAAGATTCATTTCTATTTTGGGATTCTAATCTTTCGGGATGTTGTGTTTTGTGTGAATTCAAATATGACAAGCTCGTAGAAATGAGACTACATTTATTTTAAAGTCCGTATTTGAATAAGTTTTAGCAAATGAATTTGTGAAGGGTTGATTTATACTAAGTTACTAGAAACTCCAGTATCTTATGCAAACAATTTATTTTGTATATTAAATACCCGAAAGCAATTATGTTACGAGAATTTGAGAATTATGAATCTGAGTTTTTGAAAAATATAAAATTATGGATTATGTATTTTGATTCTGTTTGTAAGGGGAAAAAGCTGCTAGAGCAGTGATGAACAACATTCTATATTCTGTAATTCTGTATTTTGTGGACATATCCTGAAAAGTCTTGCAAGCAGTACATAACGGAAGAGGGAGACGTCCCTTGTAAAAGTTTAGAGAATACGCCTTGATGGCAACTCTATTCGTGTTCTCTTCCCCAGTATAATCTGATCTCTTATGATTTCTGAAAGGAAATAGAATATGTATTTGAGTACATAATTGGTTTCATGAAAAGTTAGTTCAAACTTTATTTCGGAGGTAATGTTTTACTCGCCCAAGTTTATGGAATTCATGCACTGAATATGGGAATGATATTCCAAGAAACTCGTTAGAAATTCATGAAAGGAGTTAGCCATGTTATATATATTTGGATTAAAGATTATTATATTTGAAATACAGAAGTGGAAGATATTGCTATGCCTTGGCATGTCAGATTAGAGTTGCTTTTGCAAGATCGTATTGAATTATAGGGAATTCTTATGGTTCCTCTAATTGAAAGTATATATTATTTATTTTGTGAAGTACTTGTATTTTTGTTTTATACAAGTAACATTGTGAATATGTACAAGCATTTGTTAGATTATTCTTTCATTATGACTTTGTTTTATATCTTGATCTTAAATGTCTTGTAACTACGTAAATACATTTTAAGCCATCAAAAAGATTTCTGGTTGGATAGTGTGTACTCAGTTTCACTGATTTTGTCCTGGAACCTGTCTTGGTGGGGGCAAAGTTTATTACTAAGTGATCTTGCAGGTATAAGGATTTGACAAGAGTAATTCAAGGGCCAGGAGCATAAAAGGGGTAAAATTGAAAGTGAGATGTCTGGGAGAATGTGATGGTTAATGAAGAATGATTCTTATGTTCTCTTATCGTGTACTCCGAAGATTTAGTATAAGATAAAATGTTTCAAGAGCATTTAGAGATTATTGTTTAAGGATTGTATTTGAGTTTGTATCTTCGCTGCAAATTAATGACTAATTGTGGTTTATTAAATGATAATTGAGATTTGTGAATGTTAAGTATGATTAGCTAGCAGCTCGGAAGTACGGGCTGTTACAGTAACATCGAAGCTTTCTCGAACTCAAAAACGGTTGTGACGAACAACGGTAACCTTCACTCCTCATAAACACGGTGGAGACGCTGGTGAATGGCACACGAACAAACGATGGGAGATAGTGATCTTCGTTTAAACGGTGGTGATGTTGGTGGTGTTCAGATCTGGTGGTTAGGGTTGGTGAGTGGCGTGGTTGTGGGTTGTGGGTTGTGGTTGATAGTTGGTGGTGGCGTGGTTGTGAGAAGGGAATGAGGAGGAGAGAGAAGAGAGGAGGCTGGGGAATGGGGAGGAGAGAGAAGAGACGCAGTTCTGGGGTTAGTTTTTTAGAGTTTTTGAGCTTTTTGTGTTTGGGTGAGGGAGGGAAAGTGATTGGAGGCCCTAATTTATATACGAATTGGGCTGGGAGATTGGGCTCAGCGCTAAGCATTCCCCCATTAACTAATCCGGGTTATTGGACCGGATCAGTTGACAAAAAAACGGATCCAATTTGTCAACTGATCCGGTTCAATATCCAACCGGATCAGTAAATATACTCATTCTTTTGAGTGCAAAAACACTGACGAAACTGATCCGGTTTGGCATACAACCGGATCAGTTTTGT
The DNA here is from genome assembly GCA_947648045.1 of Beta corolliflora. Taxonomy (NCBI): domain Eukaryota; kingdom Viridiplantae; phylum Streptophyta; class Magnoliopsida; order Caryophyllales; family Amaranthaceae; genus Beta; species Beta corolliflora. The sequence goes on along the minus strand of CANSZD010000497.1, from coordinate 63,314 downwards.
TGTGTCATATAAGCTTTATTCCACTAGTGACCAAATCACATAGCCACATACCTTACCACCAGCTCTAACAACTTCAGCATATTTAGGAAGGGGTCGAGTGATATCCACTCGTATACATGCACGAGCAAAACGTATCTTGTTTCTAAGCAAAAAGTTTTGATCAAGCTTCACCAAAGAACCAATGTTATTGGCAGCAAACAGATTAGCAACAGATTCATAATTCAATAACTCAGTAGGAAAGCGAGGGATGCGAGCCCATAAATCAACCCACTTTATTTCCTCACAAAATGGGTCAAATTCAGGCTTCTAAGGCTGAATAACAAAGAGCTCACCTTGGACATGCCAAGGTCTCTCACTCCAAACCAAAAAACAATCATTAGGGTCAGCAGACCTAACCATAATCCAATTATTTCCCATCTCCAAATACTCAATATCGCCCTTTACAAACTTCGAGTCAGCCTTGGTTCTGGCGATAATGGTTCGCAAGTCAACTGGAGAGCCCAACATCTTGCCAACCAAACATGACTTAGATAATTCCTTAATATCTTTTTGGACTTGAGGAATGTCATCTAACACTTTGAACTGGAGGAATTTAGGAGGAAAAGAAGGGTCATCAAATAACCCCTCCCTATACTAAATATTACAAGAAAAAGGAACAGCAATAGTAGGCACATGGACATCTTGGGACGATGAGGAAATACAACATTCATCTTGCTTGCTAGATAGCAAAGCTTTCTTAAAAGATTGATCAGAAGCCATAACAGCAGGACACTCAAACAAGAGAAAGAGAATACTGATAACAAGACAAAGAAAATAGCACAAAAGAAGATATTGAAGAATGAACTTATGAGAAAATACCTGAAATTACCTTAAATAGATAATAGGCTTAGAAAACCAATCACTCCTTCTCTTACCAAACATCGGGAGATAAGTGAGACTTACTATCGCATTTTAATGCTTGCTTGCTCATAATGTCCAAAAGGACAACAATACCATCACAAATTCGACTATGCGAATTCCACCACCAGCACACTCCAAACGCAATGATTGACCACACGATATAGGAATTGAAAGATCCTTCAATTAAAGTACAAAACCACAGAGCCATTAATGCTCTGCAACAAAGCCCCATAAATTAACCCCCTAATTTGAACTTAAACCCTAGAAACCATAATAACTTTATTCTGAAGGCCAATGAAAGCCTTCTAAAACGCACGCTACCCAGTAGATTAATGCCACTCCAACACTCGTCAAAGAGAATTATGGAAGTAAAATTCACCTTTGAACACTCAGAGCTCTCATTATGACCTACCAGCCAAAAAAAATAGGGAAATGGCTAAAACTAATAACAAGCTCACATGTAATGATGAAACACTGTAAATACTCAACAATTGATCTGATTAAATTCGATGAGAATCAGCAAGAAAAGAGCAACACGAAGCCACAAATCTGGTTGGATTTGTAGAATTTTTCGATTTCTAATAATCGGTACTCTAGGGTTTTCTTTGAGCCAAAAAGGGGTTTTTCTCTTTCTCTCTCTAGAAGGCTTTTTCATTGTCTTACTCATAACTTCATAAGTTCATACTTCAGACTTCAGCCTTCAGTCTTCACACACACACACATACACACACACACACAATCATATTCTCATCTTCTAATTCTTTAATTCAAATGATCCTTTTGTAGTAATATAGTGAATAAGTTAAGTGAGTTACTAAGTGTTATTAGGAAATGTCAAACAATCTAATTAAGTGAGTAAGACTAATCAGTAATTAGTAATCAGTATTGACCTATGGTTAGTTGTTCAGATGGAACCGAAGTATCGAAGAAGTTGATTTGACTTATTTGATGATTGATTATTAATGTATGATACAATAACTGAATAATGCATAATTGCACTAAGCCATTAGCTAATAATCTAAGCTTAGTTTAGTAACTTAGAAATTAGCAATATAAGTATTAATGTATTATTATTAGATATTAGAAACTTCATATATATTATATAATATATCTAATATATTATTAATGTCTTATTGAATAGATTTCCTATTTATAGCTTCATAAGTTCATACTTCATAGTTCTTAGTATACTTCATAAGTTCATATATATCTATTATCTAATATACTAATCTCATATGCTCAATTTCTAATTCTTTAATTCAATTATTCAATTCATCTTTTTGTTGCTAACTTGGCAACTTGCTATATACTCTGAATATTCAAGAAGTTGATTACTTAATCCGAAGATTCATTATTTCATGTCAACGGAGTAATGGACAATGCCACAATGAATAATGATCGTTTATTATAATAGAGTCGTTTATATAAACCTGGTAATTGATCGTATACTCATTACTATTGTCATTTGCTATGATATTAGAACATATCAAGAGTCGTTATACTCATTTATAATCAACAGTATTAGAGTTTTAGACAGGGTCCAAAAATGTAAATAATATAGTATTTTTATTAGTTTTTTGTTATCATCAATATATTTCTCGCACATGCACATATATGTATATATATGTCGATCTTAATACTTTTAATAATATGATTCATTTACAAGATCAATTACAAAATCAAAATTGCAATTAATCATACCTCTCTAGTAGTTTCAATGTATAACATATAACTCGATCAAAAAACTATTTGATAAGTGATAACTAGTTGATAAAGAAGATAACAACATGATATAAAAAGATGAACTGACCCGAAGTTTAACAGAAATCGAATTGAAATTCAATAGCGAATGAAACCGATGCTTCATAATGATCGAACCAAAGTCATAAGCGGTTCAACCCGAGCGAACTTGACTCGACCCAAGTGTACATAAAACCCAATCCGACCTGCACAAACTCGGCTAAAACCTGCCACGGGCCCTCGAACCCGGCACCCGGTAATTCGGTGATTCAAATGTGACCGACCCAGATGAAGCAAACCTATCCGGCACCCGACCCATGGTATTGGTTGGCATAAACATGACTCGTGCGGGTCAGATCCGGTTTGGCGTGGGTCAACCCATAACTTATTAGATAAACCGTTTTTACACCACTACATGGGCCTAAGGTGGACTTAGGCCTAATATGAATGCATGGACTCAAATTTACATGGGCCTGAGATGAATGCATGGACTTTAATGCATATGGGTCTAAGTTTAATGCAAATGGACTGCCATTAGATTAATTGGATTGGATTGGTTGGACTAGGTTGATTGGATTGGAGTTTTTTGGACTAGGTTGACTAAATTGGAATGGGCTTAGAATTTTTGAAATTCATTTTTTTAAAAGGATCCCTTTGTTTATATCTTTTATTGGAAAAGATGATCATAATTTTGGAAAAGATTTTTTTGAACATGTGGTAGGTTGATTGTAAATGTTTTTGAAATAGATAAGATAGAAGAGGGTAGGACAAGATAGATTTTGAAAAAACGATATGTATTTGAAATGGAAAGATATGGTAGGATAGATATGTTGGATAAGATAGGTTGGCTAGAAAGGATAAGATAGGATAGTATGTGATGCATGACGGCTCGAACTCTATCATGACCACTTATCTAGATACACTTTTAAGGATAGACTCAATCTTAGATGATATGTATGAAAATATCGATTTTGATCTTTGAATTGGGTGAGTTTTGTTTGATAGAACGTCCATGGATTTTATCATCAACTTGATGAATTAATTTCAATATATATGGATTTCCTATTATAATAGGTTGTTCAATAGGATCTCCCGTTCTTCCATCAAATATCCAACTCTTTCCCTGATACCCGGGTTCAAATACCCACGGACTAGCTGTTTGTTTGCTGGCTTCATATAATTCTGAAAATGCAAAGATAGATAGAAAACCTGCAAATAAACCATCGAGATTGAACCGTGAAAAGACTGAGTAGCTTACGCCACACGAAAGCATGTTGCGTGCCACACATCTTGCGCCACGCCCAAGGGCTTGCAGGTCACGCAAGAATCTTGCGCGACATGCAAGAGTCTTGCGTGCCACGCAAGATCCTTGTGTGTGACTCAAGTTCTTGTGCTTGGCGTATGATGTCGGTGACGTAAATTTTCGTATTTCAACGGTATCGGTCGTTTTTCAATGATTATAGCCTAATTAGAAAGGAATACGAGGGGAAAGCATGTTAAACATAGCAAACAAGCAATCAATAATGTTAAATAGGCAAGAAATAGCATGCAGTTCCAACCTAAAGTCAAGATCTATGTTTGATACTATGGTTGGGCTTAGGTTTAGGCTTGAAAGGGTCCATGACCAAGAGATTAATTCCACGCTTCATATCTTTGCTTAAAAAGATGTCCATGTGTAAGATGCACTTCACTCTCAAGTCAGGAACAAGAGAGCACTGTCATGGTTGGGTAGGTTTGCTTATGACTAAGATCCAACACTATCGCTCAAGAAGCGTTTTGGAGGGACAAAGTGCCAACCCCCCGGGGTGGCCTCACGCATAGAACATCGGCTAATGAGGCAAGGACAATAACTTATAGTGGCTCTGAAAATTAGCCATGCATATGCAAAACAATGATGTCATTTAAAGGCATAAAACAAGTATGAATTGCATTTTTCGAGTTTCAACCACTCATCAAAAATTAAAGTTTGAATACTTTTGAGTGAAGTCGCCAAATTCTAGGCGTGTTTTTAATGCCTATGCGGGATGAGCGCATATTTGAGTATTTGACTACCTCATTATAAAGGTTTTTAGATTTGAAAATGTTTTGAAATAAAGAAGTCGTCAACAAGTCTTTGAAGGAAGACTCATATACCTAATTGGATTTTGGGAAGCCATAGGGATATTTTAGGTACTTATTCAATGTAGATTTCTACATCTTGACTTCTTAATTGGTCAATGAACCAAAGATAGAGTTCGATAATGAGGGTACGAATATGATCAGGAATCAAATTCGCCCATTGTTTGCCTCTACTTATTAACGATTCATGTTTAGATTTATGCAAATAAATAACCACATAATAATGCAATATAAAAATTAAACTATGTTGGTTTATTAAATACAAAAGACTAACTTTTGGTGATATGTTGTTTATACAATCAAATTTCTGGGAATCTAATCCAATTGTCCAAATTATCTGAAGTTATCATAGAACATTCATTTAGATCTTTCATTAGCAAAAATAAGCATGTGAGGTGATAAAAGCATTAAAACATATATCACGCAAATGAATATGATAATGTATAGAAATAGAAAGAAAAAGAAAGATTAGAGATTTAGAGAAGAATATACAAGAGAGCATTAATTCTTTGATGATCTACATCATGAAAAATAGATTGTTAGTAAAATAAGAACTGAATTAGAATTGACCCTCAGAAATCATACATTTGTCGCCTGGGTCTTGTATAACGTTATGTAGGAGGAGTAATCTTGAAGCTTCAAATATGAAATTAATGGAGTTTGAGTGTTTGAAGTATTTGGAGTGTTTGCAGAGAGTTTTGTAGTTGGAAGTCTTAGGAAAAGTTCGTAGGAAAGTGTGTTGACAATTGGGTGAAACCTAGAGGTGTCAAAAATTGGGCCGACCCACGGGTGAATCCGCATGCGACCCAGACCCAAGCCGAGAGTGGTCGGTTGGAAGCCGACCCATTCCGACCCAAAGATCCACCCGTGCCCGATTGAACCCGTGGAATTGGTAACCCAATCCGAACTGGGCCGACCCAGGTTGAACCCGTGCCCAGTTGCACCCGTGAACAACGACCCAGACCCAACCTGTTTCCGACGCAAATCTAACTCGCACCCAACTTCACCCGTCAATGACCCAGTTACCACCCGACCCAGTTGTCACCCGATCCAGTTACCACCCGACCCAGTCACCACCCGACCCCATTACCACCCGACCTAAATCCATTCCGACCCAAATCCATTCTGACCCAATACAACCCAAGCTAAAACCATTCCGACCCAACCATAACATGTTATATTTTTCTTTTGTATAATACTATAAGTACACTTTTTCCCCATGAGTCATGACTTATCTTTTATACTTTTAAATTGAGTTTTGACTTTTAATAATCCACAAGTTGTAGATTAAAATGCCAAAAAGTTTAGTCTTTGATGATTATATTTTATATGATTTAATTAATAAGTAGCATTTGAAGAATTAAAGGCATGTAAATTGTAATTGAGTAATTGTAAGTGTTTGAGTCGTTTGCAAGAATTGCAACTTTACATATAGTTTATTAAACTCTACAATATTGCATCAAGGATATTTTAAGAATATAATTATTTGTATTGTTTTCTAGAACATATGTTGTATGATTAATATAATCTAAAATAAAACTCTATTATGTTGTATGTTTTTGTCTATAATTTTATAAATTGAATGTAAATATGTAATAAATCTAGTGAGGAGTTATATACTTTAAAGGAGACAAAAATTTTATTGAATAAAACAATAGTAATTTACAATCTCTATTATATAAGGGAAGAGGAGGGGGACACCAAAATATTAAAATCCCCATTCTACCCTTGATAAATTAAACAAATTACAACCCAAAACATAGAAAAAGGAAAAAAAAAAGAAAAAAAGGGAGAGAAACTACCTAATTAATTAAAACAAAGAAGGAAGATAAAAAAGTCCCAGAATAAAATATCGTGTATTTACAATACAACAGTTACTTCTGAAACTGGATTATATGATGTAACTGCCAAAAGAAAAAAATAACAAAAGAAAAAACACAACCAATAAAAACGTATAATTCAAAACTAATCAAAAGGAAGTCTGTAACTTCTACTTCATCAGTCATTTGCTTTCTCTATTTCTCTATCATATTCTTTCGATTGCTATTTTTTCTCTCTTTTCTCTCTCAATGTAAAATTTAGCAGAAGAATTGCCAATTTGCCATTGCCTTCTTCTGATACATCTCCTTTTTTCTCTTTCAGTGTAAATTTTGAAAAGAGGATTATAAAATACAATATAAAGAGAACCAGGCGAAGCAAAGGTGAGGAACAGATTTACAAATTTTTATGTAATTGGCTAATTGCAACTCATTTTTGTTCTTGAATTTTGTTATGTCAAAGAATGATGAAAATCTCCCGTCAAAACAGTAACAACCAGAATTCTCCAAAAGTCAGGTAATCTATTCGTATAGAGATTCGTGTGTTTTTAACATAGTGTAATCAAACCAAGTGGAGCAAAAATCAAACCAAGAGGAGCGACAAGGAAATCACATGCAAAGAGGTACTACTTGAATCTTTGCCTAATCCAAATTACTCAAATCTAAATAAAGTCGGTTTGATAAATACTTGAATTTTGCCTACTAATCCAAATTACGCAATTTATTGTCTTTTAACTGAAAACACTAGCTTTATATGATTGTGATTCCCTACATCAAACGCAAGAAGAAATCTTTGATAATAATTTACTTTACAAGACCCCCAAATAATGTGCATTCACTTATCTCTTGAGATATCACAACACATCAAACCAACCCACACAAATTACACAAAAATGTTGATAGAGAAAAGTAAATAACATTTTTTTTGGTATTTTCCCATGCTAAAATAGAATACAAAGGTTTCAAACTCACCCCATAACTCTATTTCGCTTCCCCGTCCTTTAAATCTCTGATTTTTTTTCTCTACCTTCAATTTGAGCCGACGAAATGTTGCCGATCATTTAAAATTTTCAATGATAATAAAAGGGATGAGAATTTAGAAAGAGTGTACAGGATGAGGTAGACTGGAGGAGAGGCCTCTTCATTGATGGTTGTTCATCTCGCCGCTAGAAGAATGAAGATCTTTGCTCCAATAATTCGAAAAAGAGAATTATTGGGTTGACAATATATAAATTTTGTGATTTGAAGAATTGGGAAGTGGGTGATTTATGGTTTAAGGAGTGGGTTGAGTATATGGGAGAAAGTGAAGAGGAGAGAGAGAGAGAGAAAAGCTTTTGTAACACAATGAGGTGAACAGAGAAAAACGGTTTCAAATATTAAGGGGATCCTTTGAGTTTTAATTTATTATTTTACTGAGATTATGTGTGGGAAGTTTTTTGAAGGGATAAATGAGAATCAATTGAATCTCTACTATATATGCCGTACAAGATTGTTTAGAGCATGGGAGTTTGAAATACAGAGAGATGTTGGAATTGGAGGAGTAGGAGAGAGAGAAAGGAGATTTTAGGAAGTTTAGACATATTAGGAGTTTAGGACTTTATATTATAGCAGGAGTAAACTTTCATATGTATTAACATTTCATGTTATTAGGTAGCTTTATCTGATAGGTAGCTTTATCTGATAATGGTAATCACAAAGAAATTATAGTCAGTCACATATTCATACATTTCCCTTTGAAACTTTTTGAGAACTAACTACATTAATAAATTATACATATATTTTGAATGAGGGAGGATACGGTTTTCAATTACTTTGATGTTGTTTTCATAGGTACCTAATAATGAGCTTTTTATTATTGTCATCTAGACTTTGATTGTATTTGTATATCATGATAGACATGTTTATTTGGAGTATTATGCTAATTACTAAATAGTTATGTAAAATAATATTCAAAAGCTAAAATTGTGTTAAAAAAGATATAAACAAAATAAGACAAACAAAAACAAAGATCGGAGTAGAGTAAGAATAAAAGACGTTAAATCTCTATAATATTGTCTTTTTACAAGGTTATTGTCATTGTTAAATATAATGAAAGTAATTTTATTTGCCCTTAAAAAATTTAGTTAGTCAAATCCCTATAAAATTGTCTTTCTACACAAGCACCATAAAGCAGATTAAAGAATTAAAAAAACTATTTCAAATGTTCATATAATTTCTTAGTTAATACACTGTTGAACTATGGAGATGTTTCCCATTAACAAAACTTTATAAATAATTTTTTGTGCAAATTATTACTAGATATAAGTATGCAATTAATTTAACTTTAAAAATGATTTCGCACGCATAGCGTGCATATAGGACTAGTATATCAAACACCAACTACAAGGTTTGAATGTATATTTCTAATTCTCATAACTAAGTCTTCTGCTCCTTTAGATTGAGAGGCACCTTCTCATCTACAAAACAAAAAAAAGTGAACATAAATAAATAATACAAAAACCAAAAAAAAGGTGATCTTTCAAGCTTTTGGCAGAGAATACCAACATGATGCATGCCAACTACTCCAAAATCTAGATCAACAGCTCATCCAAAATATAAAGCCAACACACGTAAGTATAGATAGCTGGTGAAGATATTATACTAGACCAGAGGTGATTTTTTTTTACTCACAACAAGCTCTATTTTAACATGAAATAATCAAAGCAAAGGAAAGTATTCATTGAAGAGGTAACAGAGTTTGACGGGAAGGGGAAATTCTGTCAGAATCTATCAATTAACTCCGATCAATTACTGAGTTTAAATATACATAAATTAAATTCAAGAAATGAAAACATCAAACACCACAACAAGAAACATCAAGCAAAACAAGACAAATCAGCCACAAAAATATCCCAAAAAAGTAAAAAATAATATAAAGGCTTCCAACATTACACAAATCCAACAAAATCAGAAAACAATATTACAAGCAACCATCCATCCAATTCAAACCAGTATGTAAAACCCCCAAATAAATCTACCACAATCACATTCAATAAAATTAGACAAACATATTTAAATGTCAACAACCTAATTCAGCACAAAAAAAAAATCCCAGAGAGAAAAAAAAGTTCTAAACTTCACAAAAAAAACCCAACAAAAGTTAAAAGAGAAGAAATTGATACCTAATCACTAGGATTTGCGAAGCCGACGCCGAGTTCGATACTAACGCCGGAAAAATTTGCGGGGATTTTAAGATGGAAGAGGATGAATGTTTAGGATTTCAGAGGAGGGAGAGGACCTAAGGGAGGCTGTAATAGAGAGGAATTAAATAGTTAGGGTTTCAGAGGGTTTTTCTTTTTGGTGGGAGCATGAAGAGAGAAGTTGGTAGGAGGGAAAAGGATGGGGTTGATGGTAGTCGTTGGATCTGCTTGCAAGGTTGTAATCAGACGGTCTATGCTGTTGATCCGTGTATCCTCTTATAAGTTGGGTCGTAGATTTTTTTCATCCGACGGTCGATTTGGCACTAAAGATACCCTTGTGGATTGTACCTCAGATAACAACTTCATTGTATGATATTAATAGTTGTTGTTATTATTATCCTAAAACAATAAAACTTAATGATCAGATTGTTTTATTATATTCGCTTTTTATGTAAATAGTGAACTTGTCTTATCTATACTAATATATTAAAAGGCGTTCCTAAACAATGAACGGTGCCACGTGTCGCTCTTCATTAGGATTTTTGAATCCATATAATTCACATACAATAAAAAAGTTAGAAACTGCAATATATTAAAGTTTTAACCACTAAACCAAGTCATATTTAGTGTTATCATTTCAAAGCGAAATATTAATAAATAAAAATGCGATTACTCGGGGCGTAGCCCGGGCCTAAAAACTAGTTAAATGATTAACTACAGCTTTAAATTGAGCTTATGGCAACTTCTATGGACAAATTCAACTTAATAGATGGATTATATTGACTTTTGAGTTTTTGGATTAGATTCATCAATGTCATGAAAAACTTGTTTCAATTTAAGTGAACGTTTTGAGTTTCAAAATTAATATATATACCTTAATAATAATTTAATGATGCTTCGATTATATGTTAACGTAACGTGGTTTTCCTAATATGGATCGTTTAATAAGATCGCCTCCTATGTTACTATCTTTGAAGATCAACAACCGAAACATCAACGATCTTGATCCTCCACTATCATACATGAGGAAGGATATGATTGGTATTTGGTATTAACTATGATCTACTTTGATCCTCCACTGATATAATTGGTATTAACTATGATCTACTTTGATCCTCCGCTGATATGATTTGTATTAACTATGATCTACTTTCATAGTTTCATCCGCTACTGATATGATTATGTATCATCTTGATCACAGTTATCATCTTCATGTTCGATTAATGTTGATCATCGTTGTTCCATGAACGATGAAAGTCGAACAATTTTATAATTACGATGCTTTCATTAATGTCAACCTAATAAGATATTAATGACAACATAATAACTTCATCACTTCATGTCTCCATCTTCGTACGATCATACTTTAGTCTTCAACTCTACATATTATTTAACTTATTATATCTAATATTCTAATCCCATAAATTATATCTAATATCTAATATTCTAATCTCTCTCCTCTACCATTAATAACACCACCATTAAGTCCAATTAACTCACTGTTGCCTTGTTGCCGCACCACCTCCATGACAGTCAGGCCACCCTCATCGACCCATTTTCTCTCTCCTCTTCACCGTCTCCACCACCAGTACCTCTGTCATTATTTACACCACCTCCATCACTCCACTCTCTCTTCTCTCACTATCACCATCATCATCACCATCTTCTAATTCTTGATTCTCTCTCCTACCACAACCACCACCAACCTATATCTCTCTCTCCCCCCATCTCCATCCACGTCAAACTAGTAGGCCCCACTTTCACTTACTCCTCTTCCTTCACCCTTTCCACCTCTCTTTCCTCCCCTTCCACGTCATCACAACCACGTCATATCCCTCTATGTTGGATAGCGAATTGTCCGAAACCAACAAGTTCCTCAGCTAAATCAGTTAACAAAGGAGGCAGGTAATTCACCACTAAGTTGCTTTGTGGATAAATTCAGAGAAACCAAACTCTCAAGCTCTGTAATTCAACTGGGTATTTTACCTTTAAAATAGATTACCTGATAAATCAATGTGGGAAGTATTTGAGTTCCATGATTTCGCAGCCAAAATACCAGTAAGATTTGCCTTATAAATCACTACTTTGTTAACTTTTTTGAGATGTTTAAGCTAATTATAACAGACCCCTTCTTTTATTGGCACATTAGTAACAATGAGATCAGTGACATTCTCTAGCTTTGATAGCCAAACTCCACTTAATTTTCGCAAGTTGGTAATGCAAGTAAATGTCTTTAAGATTTGAGGCTAATTTAGAGGGGAAGGTAACAAGGGCAATAGGACAGTTGATGAGCCGAAGATCTTGCTGGGAGGAGAGAGATTTGAGGGCAGTGGGTTAATTAGCCTAATTGGTGGTGGCGTTAATGGTGGAGGAGAGAGAGGGGGGAAGTGGGTTAATTGGGCTAGGGGAGAGAAAATGGAAGGAGGGAGATTAGGGGAGGGATGATCAAGAGTTAGTGAGGTAATTAGATTATTTAGGGTTAATGACTAACGGAGGTAATAGTCGTTAGTCAATATAGGCATCCTGTGGATTTTTTAAAAATTGAGGGTATATGGTAAAATTTAAAACTTGCAGGGGTATATGGTGCAAAAAAATTTATTGGGGATTTATGGTGAAAAAACCGTATTTTGATATCTCCAACTTATAGAATTACCAAAGTACCTTGTTGGAGTCTTGTAGGTTGGAGTCATCAAACAATGATGTTAAGGTCCCAACTACTAAGTCTTTCTCTGATTTGTATTTGTGCAAAAACTTGAATGAACCGAGTATAAAATAATTTATTGTCAGCTTGGAAATCATATGTCGGTTTTTTTTTATATTGTCGGTTTTGTCGGTGGCGGAGCAGAGTAGGGGCATGGGGAGCACGTGCACTCTCAAATTATATAAAAAATATTAAAGATTTCTTGTTTTGCGCTCCACGCATAAACTAGTGCTTCGCGCAACAACGCAGCGCACCGCGCATACACTATGCGCTCGACGCATCCATTACGCACTAAGCTAAGAAACATTGGAATACGACAAGAGGGACAAAATACAAGATCCGCTCTTATTTCTTTCCCCAGTTGCCACGACATCGCGTAAAGTACATGCTCTCATGTAGGGGGTGTGAATCGGGGTCGAGTCGGTCGATTCAGGTTGACCCATTTAGGTAAACATGTCGAACCCTTTAAACCCGAACCCGACCTATTTAGCTAAACAGGTCAGAAAATTGAACCTGAACCCGACCTAGGATTAAACGGGTTGACCCGAACCCGACCTGTTTGACCCGATTATTGAACAACTTTAATTTTGGCTAAAAAATCCTGAATTTGGAATGAAGACTTGAAGAAAAAAATAAAATAAATGACAAACAAATCAGAAAATAACGAAATTACAAATGAAAGAATCATGAAAAAAACGAAAGAATCATACTGGGGCGTGAAATTAAAAAATAACAATCAGAAAATAAAAAAGAAATGTTAAATAAAAACAAAGGATGAACTCATGACATGAAGTATTACAACGAAACTAACAAATGGGATTATACTGGGGCAAAAAAAAAACGAAACTAACAAATAACAAATGAAGTATACAACTCTTACAAAGTGAAAAAAACAAAGTGAACTCGCAAATTTGAGTCTTGAAACTGCGATATTTATGGCGAGACCGAGAGAGAGATAGTCTCATTCAGAGAGTGAAATGAGATTTAGATATTAGGGTTTGTCATTTGTGTGCCGTTTTAATTTTACGGTTTTACAGCTTTTAATTTTTAACCTTCGGCTTTATACTGGGCGCTAAATAAGCCTAAATGACTGAATGAGATTTTTACATTGGGCTTGGCCCAAATCTTAAATATTTACTCAGACTTTTAAGCGGGTTATGCAGGTTGTTAAATTCGGGTTGTAATTTTCAACCCGGACCTAACCCGATAAATTCCAGGTCGGGTTCAGGTTGACCCAATTACTTAAATGGGTCGATTTTTTTTTTCCAAACCCGTTTATTTCAGTTCGGGTCGGGTTGTCGGGTTGAGTCAGCTTTTGCCACCCCAACTCTCATGCCACCTCATAAACTATTCTGCAATAATTTTTGTTCAACCCTTGATCTGATTCTCATTAGCACTTTGCATTGAAATAATTAAGCAAAAAAAAAAGAATTTACATTGTCGAGCTCTAAGTCATATTCCGTCAATATTTTGCTACTATATTAATGGGATATTTTAGTTCATCCTAAAAAACTAAAAGTTGGATGAATCAAATGGTTTCTCACTTCTCTCACTGATCTCTTTCCAGCATATTCCCATCTACAATTCTAGTATAATGTCATCAAACAACCCAGTTTTACCTGGTGTTTATTAGATATTGTTGAAAACAATGCATATAAATTACTCACATTTGCACTTACTAGTTGTTGACCGGCGCGCGATGCGCGCCGTCCCCCAAGGTAGAAAAAATTGATTAAAATCCCAATGATGTAATTATTTGAGCCAAATCATTGTTGTTATCATTTATAATGTATTTGCATTATTCGAATTAAGTTCAATATTATTAGTATATTGAATGTCAAGCTATACACTAAGATATTTGATGCTTTTTCTCTAAAAAAAAAGATATTTGATGCTTTATACTCGCAATTTTTCTATAGTTGTTTGAAGGTAACAACAATCGAATAAGGGAAGACAAAGGCATCTAAACATGGTAGCTAGGAACATAAGCTAAGTAGATTAACATATATGTATATTATTGAGTTACAAAATACGACAAGAGTCTTTGCTAGGAACAAGGAGTCATGCGAGCCTTTATGTTCCTCTAAAACGCCCTTGGATCATTGTTATATAGAAGTATATTACAACTTAACCATGCCTAGTAGCAAAACGCATTAGTAGCAAAAGATGTTAGGCCATGTTAGGCCGATCGTGAGTGAAGGTTCTCTCCATCTGACTATTAGAATGGTAGTATATTACTTTTATTGAAGAATACAACGAAGTGACAAAACTTAAGTTGTCTGCTGGCAGATCTTTGTAGTATATTGTCAGGGATCGAGTATTGAGCACTAATTATTCGCTGCACATTACGTGATCATAATAAGTTCTAGTTTAATCAACACAAAAATGGAGTGATGATGGTAATTATAAGTTGAAATCAGGCTTTCTTAAAGTTCTTTGGGTCGGCTGGATCTTCAAAGGGATAAGCCCCAACCAGCATGACATATAAAATGACACCACATGACCACACTCTTTCTGCAATCTACAATTCAAAAAGACAAAGCTTAGATGTAAGGTCTCAAAGCACCAATTAAAGTTTAAACAAAGCAAACAAATCTGCCAGCATCTCCCCATTACCTTTCCATCATACTCTTTATTGAATAACACTTCGGGTGCAATATAGGTCGGGTGTGCGGTTGGGAATGCAACACCGAAGACCGAAAAGGCAAAGTAGCAAAAATTGTCAAGAAAATGTAACAAACTGAAATCTGCAAGTTCAACTCACAACAATGGCAAGAATAAAATGCACAGCAAGAAAGAAAATGGTTAGTCACATGAAGCTGATGGTCTTTGATTAATGGAAAACAACGGTTTACAAGATAAGTCAAGGCTTTCGAGAGGCCAAGATCTCTCCCAATTAAACTAAGCAATCACTCAATTTCTGGATGCCTTCACCTTTCCTTTCTTCTATTATTTATAGCCAACTACAGCTTTCCTTTTACTCCTCCTAAATGCCACCTCACCATACAACTCACCTAATTCTGTGATTTCAGAATATCCTCTGACATTCCGTGATTATCCTGTCATTTATGATAATCTTGCAGGTGACCGTTGTTTCCCTTGTCCTCCTTGGCTACCCTTCTTGCCACGTCTGTGATACGTCACCAAAATGGGAGGGCGAGGTGGATTTGTTGCAGAAAAGCGCCACTGATGTAAACTATTGTAAGGAGCGCGAGTAAGCCATATGAAGAAGAATGCTAAGATATCAAGTTGCACAGGGACGGGTATGGGTAAGGGTTCAAATTCGGGTACGGAGACGGAAAACGGCAAGATTTCGACATTTTAGGACATGAGTACACGTATTTGTACAAATTACAATAAACATATTGTATTGGGTACAGGTACGGGTGTGTGATCTAGAAAAAAGTACCCGTGCTAGAGAGCTGAGATATGCAGTTTCAACGAGCTTTCTAGTTCATATTGTATCCAGAGTGTATGTCAAAGTCCGATTGTCAATGACAAATCTAGTACTTAACTTTCTTTTTTTCTTTTTTTTTTGGGGGGGTGGAATGTTATACTACCTCTGTTTTTTTTTAGTTGCAACAATTGCCTTTTTGCACAAACTTAAAGGAAAGAGGAGAGAGAGTATAATTTGACCCAATTGTCCATGCTTTTTGCATGTAGGGTAGGTAAAGTGAGGATAAAATGGTCAAATTGCCCAAAAACCTTTACCAAGAAAGAAAATGTTGCAACTAAATAAAAACACCTAAATATGGAAATTGTTGCAACTAAAAAAAACAGAGGAAAAGTAAATATAATTATTAGTAAAACAAAAAACAATTCAAGAAACAAAATTACAACAAATTAAACTGAAAAACCAACACTGAGTAAATAAAGAAAATAAAAGAACTAAAACTGGTTATATAAGAAGAAAGAAAGAATAGAAAGAAGGAAAAGTAGATATTACCTGGAAATCTGAGATCGGAATTGAAGAACATCTCACTTTTTCTTGCCTCTTATTTCTGCCTTTGTTGCCGCAAATTGTATGAAAATATGAAAGTTAAGCAAATCAATCAAAGACAAGCACGCAATCAAATATGAAAATATGGCAAAAATTCAAAAAGCAAAGAATGAATGTGAGGAATCAGAACGAACCCTAAATTCCACTGGCTGAACGGGGACTTGCAGTTTGCTCACTGATTTCATGGTTCCCACTCCCAGTCCCACCGCTTGAATTGCTTCTTGAACCAAAGCCTAAAATGAAAAAGAAGAGAGAAAATGGTGAGGAACGGGAAAAGAAGAGGAGAGAGACGAAGAAGATTGAGAAAGTGAGAATGGAGGGGAGAGTAGGAGGCGCTTCGCTCCCCTTCCCTTCAAATTCCATCATCCATACCACTTAGTCACCAATTTATTACTAAAACCATGTCTTCCTCAATGAAATACTCCTCCACTTTCAACGTGATAGGCCACATATGACTTAAGTGGTCAAAGCTCACTAATTTTCACCATTAATTTAGCGATGTAATGAGTAATAATATAAATATATGATTACTAGATTATCTTTAAAAGTACTCTTTTGCTATTATCATTTCACAAATTTTACACTGATATATTGATGGAAAGTAATGGTTATAAAGCGTAAGCTTTAACCTCTAAAGTCAAATGTGGCCTATTATTCTAGAAGAGGTATATGTTGGAGTGCATACATGTCTAAGTGTTCGACTCGGCTATGTATGATTTTTTAAATAATTTTAGCCCGAGATAAGTGTCGAATTATCCATATCCATGTCGGAATGACAAGGACACAATAAAGGTACTTAAGGTAAAATGAAGAGTTCGAGTAACATAGCTTGGTCATAAGTCTAAAAATTAAAACCAAGTCAATATATAGAACATATCACATTTCTGACTCTGCAGTGGCTCTAATGTTTGCAAATATAAGAACATGATAGATAAAGAACAAGAACTTGAGGAGTAGTTAGAACATAACATATTGCCTCGAGAGCTTTAGCTCTATGAGTACAACTAAGCATCAGAACAATATTACTCCCTTTGTTTCTTACAAAATGAAACATTGAACTTTTGACGGTCTCTAAGTCCAAGATAAATCTTAGACTATTAAAATTATAGCTAGAAGAATACAATCCAGTTTACAATCTTTGACAATAATCAAATGTTTACTTTATTGAGAAACGGAGGGAGTAAATATTTCTAAGAAGAAGACGGGTTCCATAACATGAAACACATGAACTGGCATTTTTATACTTTCTTGGAGGCCAATTTACTGAAATTCTTTTTCTTTAAATGGTGCGCAAATCTATACACTCTGGGTAACATATTTAAGAAGCATGGAGAGTGATACCTCATATTCTAGAACCAATAAACGGCAAACACACGATAAACCTAACTTTGCCAAATAAAGGAAAATGAAGTTTGAAAGTTAATTTGATTAAGTGTATCTTCCATAAATATAATTCTCATCCGAACCAAACACAGCCTTATGCTAGAAAATTGAACTAAAAAAATTAATTCACATCTCTCTGTAGAATAGTTTTCTATGCTAATCCATTCAGTATGATGGCAGGATCGAGCTCTTCAACCAAAGCCAAAGACTTCTCTTCCTCACCTTCCCTCTCTATCCTCCTTTCTATCACTCTACCCAACGCGCTACGATTAGGAAATAAACTTCTATGCCTCTTTCCTCTCCCTTTCCTAAATTTCTACCCCCTTCCTCTTCTTTATCCTTACATGCTTCATATATGGAAATTAGTAGCCCTAGCAACAAACATCAACGTCATTCGGCACCACCTCTTTATTATTTCATGAAAACAACTGTGTCAATAATTGTTATGCTTTCAAGTTTTTCGTATCCCCTTTGACCCAATGTTTAACTTCGTTTACTGACCTTATAGAACCCTATTGTCAACCATCATTATCTGCTACTCATTTATCCTTCTCGTAACTCCTTAAAGGTCAACCTCATTCCCAGTCATGTTACCATTTACAAAATGCATGTTTCAATTAAGGAAATAACCTAGCCAGAAAAGCTCATGTAAATAAAATCTTGCCACCCCTCCCTAGATCTTGCATTAGTTAGAACATTGTGCAGTCATGTAATGGCTTTGTTGTTACTTTTTGAGATGAATACAACAAACTCAAGATACATTTCAAGAGGCACATATACAAAAACAAACACATAATCAACCTTTTTGATGAAAAGCGCCATGTTATTATACCAGAGAATTAATACATGGTCATATAAAACATGAAGTATTTCATAATTTCACAAAGGCACGCGTTATGACATACACGACAATCTAGTAATAATTAGCAAAATGTTTTCTCATATAGCTATGTCTTCCACTAAGTACATACTAAGTTGTGCCTTGTGTGGAGCATTGAAGTTTCACATTTACATATTTCTATTTTGTCAAATATTCTTTATTGTATTATAATTTTCTATGTATATCATCACGCCTTTTCTCGAAAAAAGCTATGGAGATAAGACAACACCTGAGAAGTAGTCCACTATAAGGCTGCAGAAGTCATCCACTACTCATTACGTAAAAGCAAAATTCCAGTTTGCATCCTGAAGTGATCTTTTATACTTCCTCACCTTGAAAACACACAAGAGGTTAAGAAAAAAAATTGACGTGTTTGGTTGGGAGATATATCATTTCCCAGTAAACTGGTTTTTTGAATTATACAGTTTAGTTTGAGTGACAGAATAATTTTCTTGGGTTGGAGATTCTTTCTCCATGGCAGAAACGATTTTCATTATTTGAGGAACAAATGTCACATCATCCATCCTCCGACTTAATTTGGAGCAAGTCTCATCGAGGTTTCAACCCTAGTTCTGTACCCTTTAATTTCCCTTCATATCATGATTTTCCCAAGGCTTCATTACCTTAAGTGAAAACTTATATTCATAACTCAGAGTAATATACATCCAATTCATCATAGCATGCCAACCAAAAACCTTAAGGAACAAAAACAAACCGTTACTTACCTAAAAGGCTAAAACACTTGAGCCACTAACTAAACATACATTGCCATAAACAACCACCACGTTCAAGCCTCCTCGTCAAAAACCTCAAACTACTCGATAGCATATAGAAACAACTCACTGTAAAAATTAATCCCAACGAGGTTATTACATCTATTTATCTATCTCTTGAGTCGTAATGGAAGGACGAAAGATCTCAAAAGTATCTAGGGTTGGGCCTAGAGGTTCTCTTAATACTTTGTTTTTTTTCTTCTCGAGTTACTTCTACTCTTATTTCATAAAGATTAAAGACTCTCATTGTAAAAGGAAATCACTATTATTCTTGTTTCATCATCATCACTGCTACATTTCCCGAAAAACACGGACTAATTCCAAAGCATTCTTGTAACAACCCCTGAATTTCCATTTTCTTTAGAAAATATAACGAGTACAAAACATGGACAATTCAAGGGTTGTTATGCCGCGATTATTAAATATTTAATAACCGCAAGGCGAAAAGATATTACTACTAATACATAGATCCATTATTAACTATTACAACTAAAAGGAAATGTAATTAATTAATACACTCCTATAACAAACCATAATTCTAAACTATTGCGACGGAAGTCTTAACTTTAATAAATCTACATCTAGGTGAAGTCAACACTCTCACCCCAATATAAGCTAGTCACCATCAAGCCCTGCACATTGAAGACATGTAATATCAGCCAAAAGGCTGAGCAAGATTTCATACCAATAACAACTTTGAACTATCCAATGTGCGGGTGGAATACATACATAGTATTCCACAAAAATCATTTCACTTGTACAACATTCAACTTGAATATAATAGACAATCTTCAATAATTCAAATCCACTTTACTTTCTTTCTAAACCATTATGTAAAACTTTCAAATATAACTCATTTGAAATCGCGAGTAGGAAGTAATAAAAATCCAATGAGCTAGCTAGGCTCACTAGATAAGGTAAACACCAAAGTCCCTAGTATGCATACCCCTAACTCGATAACGAACCGAGAAGGAAGACAATTGGCAAGAGTATTGATCAACATACTCCCAACTACTAAATAGATTGTTGAGACACCGTACGTTAACTCAACCTACTTTCCATACTCGAGGAATACCGCTTACCGGCAACCCCACAATTTAATTAAAACTTGGTAACAATGAGGAACTTCCTCCTTTTAATAATTTCAAACTTGTGTCAAGAGGACCTTCCTTCTTTTAATAATCTCAAACTTGTCTTACGAGGAACTTCCTCCTTCTAATATAATTCTCTTAAATAATCTCATAAATTATTTTGATATAAATATCGTCAAAACAATTAAAAGCTCCATAATAGCATCGTAAAAACGATTCCAAACTCAATATAAATCACAAATCAATATGAAATACTTTCTGAAATAATCTGTACACGTTTAGTATGAAATCTTACCTTACTAATAGCAAACCACAGTCAACCAATCTCAATCACAAGTCAAAAAAGTTCTTCTACGAACCCGTAATCTACAATATAATATAATATAGTATAAGTCACTTGCCTATACTTCACATAATTTACACATAAACGACATAACCTAGTTAATGAGTTTTGACTGATTTCGTAAATGACTCAACTTAACTCAATTTATTTCAAAAGAACACAAAAGTCAATAGGCCAAAAGTTAATGAAAGTCAACTATACAAACTAGTACCCATACTGTTTTAGGGATTAATTGTTTTAGGGATTAATCATATAACTTAGACAAAGAACTAATTATATACCAACAAAATCGCAAACAGGTATGTGTAATATACCACTATCACTAATACTTTATTTTATTTTAGTTTCCTATTAAAGTCTTATGAGCATGATCAACCTAAGTCACAAACTAAACATGGTATAACAACAATAAGTAAACTGCAAGAACTACACTAATATTGTAGCACGCCAAAGATTTGGGACAGGGAATGTTTGGTCAGCAGCCAAACAAACTTCTCGTCGGCTAAAACAACAGTTGATACCCACCTCCAATCCATCCTACAACAACTAAGCATCACAACATCACCACAACAATGGAATGTTGGAAACGCAACTACAATACCAGTATAACCCCACACTTGACTAGAATCTCTATACTACAATAAAACTCATACTAGTTCCTGATACATTTTTTTCTGCTCAAGAACTATAACAATGGACTTATAAATCGAACTAGGCGATTAATAAACACTCGCACATATCACAAATTTTAGAATATACTTTAGAAACAATAATTTCACAAACCCAACTCGAAAATACGATAACTAAATCGAATTAAACATGAAACATAAACCAATTATACAAATTTCACATAATAGAAATGTCCCCCAATTCGATTTATTCAAGAACCCTAATTTAACAAAACCCCAAATTCATAAAAAAAACAACCAAATACGAAATTAAACTTAAGATTATAACTTACTTGATTAAGAAAAGTAATAGAGTGAAATTACTCTATAAAAAGAACCCCAAAACCGCTCCTTGGTTCGATTTTCGACCCGAAACCGCAAACCCAAGAACAACTATCTTCCTTCGATAAACCCACAAAACTGAGAACTATTGAAGATGGATGAATCACTGTTGGTGTATGATGATGATTGATGGCAACTTTGTAGTATATAAATGATTTCCTTGGTTGAAGCAAGAAGTAAAGAGAAAGGAAGAAAATGGTGAGATGAGGTCTCGTGAAGTCGGGTTTGGTGTTTGGAAACTAAAAACTAGGAAGCAGTAACTCTCCTCCTTTTCTTTTACTTTCCTTTATTTTTTTTTTTTTATAATATTAACATAATAGGTAGTTGGCCAAGTTGGGTACTTAAACCTAGGAAATCTAGGAGTTAGCTTTTGACCCTTTCTAAGGTAAAGTCAATAAGTGGAAAACTAAATATATTTAATAACATAATATTTTAAATTATTTTTATAAACTAAAATAATATAAATAATTACTAAACAGGTATAAAAATACGGGGTGTTACAATCTACCCCCCTTAAAATAAGTTTCGTCCCGAAACTTAAAGTATTACTCAAATGATCAAACTTATACTCTTGTTTATGAAAACAGCTCATTAACTCTATAAGTTAGCCAACTACTATCACTCTGGATAACATCTCCAACAACCAAATCATTTCGGAGAACATCTCCCAGGCAACTAATTCACTTTCTCATAGATCAATTTAATTGATCACCTTTATAACCAAACAATCATTCCAACTAATATATTCATACCATAACAAGGAGAACCAACACCTCATAGATCAATTCATTTGATCACCCTTGTAAACATACAACCATTTCAACTAAAAATTTTCATACTATAAGAAGTAAAACATGCAACATATTACAAGGCTTACCATAAAACTTCCAATCATACACGAATTATGTATACTTTAGACATTAAGGTATACATCACATATGAAATCATAACAACTTTTAGCACCAAACACACAATTGGCACGAAATCTACCCCCCTAAAAAGGAAGTTACACCCTCGTAACTAACAATAACATGAACAAGAGATGGGGACACATGAAACATATGACATCCTCGGTCTTACGAGTAGTTCCTCAGTTTTGTGGTTTGACCACAAAACCTTTACTATCCATTTCTCAACCTCGCGGGTCTTACGGATCAATTGGTCTAGGAGTCTCAACTAGAACTCCAAATATCACCATGTGACGAGTTACTAATACGATGTCGTAACTAAGAAACATGGAATACATTACAAACACAATCAACTATCCTTTAAAGGATCACATATGGATCGATAAACTTGGGAATCAACTCCCTTACTAAGGCTTAGACACAACGGAAAAAAATCTAAGTCGAGTTAAACCTAACCACTACCGTCACACTCGTTGGACACTGTCGTAGAGTGTGAAATTCAATTCACTACACTATAATTCACAAGCGCTTTAAATAATAACATAGGATTTTCTCGAAAATTCGGCGGAGTTTCCTTTGTAAAATGGACAACTCGAAATGAGAAAATGTGTTCTAAACCTGTTACAATCACAATACATAAAAGCATTTCCAAATCCAGTACTCAACGCTTTCGCGGAGCAACAACTAACCCGAATCGAGAGTACTATTTCTCTTCCAAAAATAGAAGTAAAGACTCGTACAATATGAATTCACCATTACATGGTTGGGCGTACTCGCCTAAAAAAAAGTAAAACAATTCACAACTCGACGTATAGAACTTCAACTTGAAGTTATTATAACACTCACAATCACCACGGCATACCACAAATGGCAAAACAAAATATTTTGACAGTCGCATCAACATTGGGCTGAGTCTTAACCCATAAACATGCATAGCACGTGTTTTAGAGTTTATGACTCTCACGTAAGCAATGACACCACGACAATCACATCAAAGCACACTAAGCATTTACATCCAAAGAGTACTTAAATAACCTTACGCGTGAATATGGACACAACCAATTTTCTTACTTTCAAAACGATTCTTTATTGGAAATCCAATAATAAATGACCCTTTCATAAAACTCTTGCTTTGCAAAGGGGATCCAATCAATTCAAATAATAAGGCATATATTTCTAATACTAGGGTGTCGAGGCTTGAAACCTCTGACAATGGGGTCGAACATAACCCTGACAACAAAGGTGGAGTTTAAAATCTCCGGCATTGGTTTGACTCATAGTCCTGACAGTGGGGGCGTGGAGGCTTGAAACCTCCACCATGGGGCCGGCCATCCAACTATTCACTTTACTTGGGTCGAAACCCAGACAAGTTTAAAGCACATAACACGATTTCAAATATTCTTTACTAAACACCAAGTCTCTTATTACTTGGTAACACTCAAAACACATCATAGAGCGGTAGAAAGCTCCATTGAGAGACCTTCAAGGCTCACAATCCGTGGGAGACTTGCCCCTTTTTAAAACTTTTTTTTAGAAACGTGTTCTTAACTTTTCCAAAATTCACTCAAATCATTGTAGAAAAACCATTTCTAGATCGATTCGAGAACGAATCCACAACCTTAATTGAAACGTGTTTAAATCACTTTCACACACTACACAAACAAATTGAACAATTTTACCTAGCCTTTGGTAGGGTAACTTACTCGTTGACCAAACAGGGCCAAATCGAGCTACTAAGGTACTACAGAAAATGATATGCTCTATTTACATGAAACTAAAGCTTACTTTATACAAAACTCCTTTTTAGAACCATGTCTCAAAACTAACACACATTCATAACACATCACAAACCGTTCACACACTATAGTTTCACGAAATAAAATTTCAAGTCGTGCATGGATACGTGAATCACATAAATTAACGACTCCATCAACAATAATGGTGGTATTATCCTTGCCTACCGATACTCAACACTCCAAACATAGCAATCAAGAGTTAACTTAAACTCACTTCTCAAGGTTCATGAAATAGATATGGTCCACTATACTTCCTTAGTTTCTATTCAATTCATTAGTTTCGACTCTAACAACTAGTCATAGACTTGCGACATGATACACTTAACCCTTACTCACTTAAAACTTAATCAAATTAATCAATTACACATTTTGACCACTATAATAATTTAGTCTCATTCTTCGGACAAGACTTAAGTAAATTGAGTTTGCGCATATTAAACCATTCCTAATGGCCTCTAGGTCATTAACGGCGATTTGTTCAACTTTAAGTGGGCATCTAACGCCCCAGGGTGACACAAATGAGAGCTTGTTATAATTTATGACTAAGCTATCCTGAGCTTCTCAACCAATTAACATGGTACAACTATAACTCCACAACTACAGTCATTTCATTAGACACGTGCAAGAAACCGTGGAACTTGTAGCTTGTCATTTAAGATTAGTGACTGCCAATCAAGAACTTTGCAATGACTTTAAACCAAAGACTTAGATTACCTCAACTTATACTCCTAACATTAAACTCAATGAGAAGAGACTCTCTTCGTTAAACCAGTCTGCATTATACTCGCTAACCATTTTAGTGTTATTAGACCTTGATCACTACTAAATAAATCACACAACGGGAAACTACGCGTCCCACCATCGACATGACTCGATTTGACATTATGCCTTGCATATGTGACCACTCCATATCCTTACTAGATACATGACAGTTGCTAGTTGTTCTATAATGGTCTCAAACCGACTCCTTGACACCGACAAATAAACAGTAATACTTTACCAAGGTCAAACGGTTGACCCTTAACACGTCATGAGTCGACTTTGACTAGTCACGGGTTTGCTACGAGAAACCGACCCACTTGGACTAATTCCTTTTCCCATTAGCTTTCCCTTTGCACCACGAATACTCCATGAAAGTCAACCGAACACGACAACTTACGGTAGATAGTCATCTCATGACTCGCTAGACGACTTTAAACTCACGTAAACAAGGTCTATAGGCATGACCAAGAGAGCTAATAACTCGAGTTTCAACTTTTGTTATAGCCTCAACACACAATCATACACTAACAAGTCAATTCATAGCACTTAGTCAACAAGACTAGCATATCCAAGACATAACCAAACCATTCCCTGTAAGGTTTTCAATTGATTCACACCAACTACAATTCGTGCATGCCATTACTCAATTCAATCAGTTTGCAATTCAAGAATCAAGTAGTTAATCACTAAACATTCTCAAGGCCAAAAGATGGACAAAGTACGGGAGGTGGGTGGGTCTAACACCACAACACACACAAGAGCAAAAAAAAAAAAAAAAAAGGAGTGCCACTTTGAATGGAATAAGGCTCACCCTTATCCACTATAATAGTTCATCCTAATGCGAACATAAAAACCGACGAGCTAGATACTTAAATGAAATAGGTGACGATAGAGATTATTATCAAGACGAAATGTCACCCCAAAGTTCCCATGAATAAATGGAACTAAATTTCGCATTATGCGACTCAAACTTGAACTTATAGAACACTCTCGGCTATGCACCAACTTAAAATCACAACCCAAACACGGATATACTCGAAATGGTTTACCTTTACTAGCCAATCAATCCAAACATGAAAGCAAGCACAACTTAACTTGAGTCAAACATGGAACTCAACTAGTTCCACACTTACCAAACTCATTGACTTTATCAAGTGAAACATCCACTTAAGAGTGATCCACAACAACTACCATACACAACAACCACATGTAATCCCTTACTTCCCATATCTCAATATTACCTCGGCTTTTCAATTTTTTTTTTTTAATACTTTTATTTATTTAGTCTTACTTAAGGTCACAACCGCAATGTTACAACTCTAGGCACAACCTACTAGGTCACAAAAATCTACCTCAAGATAGGGATGGATCCAACTTCCAATCAAAACAATGATTAAAACTTCCGTAGATTATTCTTCATCATTAACACGCACCTCGGCCGCTGGTGGTCTTAATGGTGATGAACAATCCACTTAGGGAGAGGTACTTTCTCCTAAAAACATAATTTCAAAATAAAAAAAGGAATTTGGAGATCCCGATAGGTTCTAAACCGATGGTCACAACTCTAGGTCTCAATCCTAGAACACAACTCAAGGTTAACCTCTAGGGCTAACCTAAGACCCTACACCTTGGCACTAAACTGGTGGCTAATCCTCTAGGCCACTCTAAGCTCAACTTTAGGCTCTAGCCATAGACTCGAGCCGTTGGCTCTGATACCAACTGTAACAACCCTGAATTTCCATTTTCTTTAGAAAATATAACAGAGTACAAAACATGGACAATTCAAGGGTTGTTATGCCGCGATTATTAAATATTTAATAACCGCAAGGCGAAAGATATTACTACTAATACATAGATCCATTATTAACTTTTACAACTAAAAGGAAATGTAATTAATTAATACACTCCTATAACAAACCATAATTCTAAACTATTGCAGCGGAAGTCTTAACTTTAATAAATCTACATCTAGGTGAAGTCAACACTCTCACCCCAATATAAGCTAGTCACCATCAAGCCCTGCACATTGAAGACATGTAATATCAGCCAAAAAGCTGAGCAAGATTTCATACCAATAACAACTTTGAACTATCCAATGTGCAGGTGGAATACATACATAGTATTCCACAAAAATCATTTCACTTGTACAACATTCAACTTGAATATAATAGACAATCTTCAATAATTCAAATCCACTTTACTTTCTTTCTAAACCATTATGTAAAACTTTCAAATATAACTCCTTTGAAAT
The DNA here is from genome assembly GCA_947648045.1 of Beta corolliflora. Classification (NCBI taxonomy): domain Eukaryota; kingdom Viridiplantae; phylum Streptophyta; class Magnoliopsida; order Caryophyllales; family Amaranthaceae; genus Beta; species Beta corolliflora. The sequence continues at coordinate 35,662 of CANSZD010000497.1, read as the reverse complement.
ACGTGAGTAGGAAGTAATAAAAATCCAATGAGCTAGCTAGGCTCACTAGATAAGGTAAACACCAAAGTCCCTAGTATGCATACCCCTAACTCGATAACGAACCGAGAAGGAAGACAATTGGCAAGAGTATTGATCAACATACTCCCAACTACTAAATAGATTGTTGAGACACCGTTAACTCAACCTACTTTCCATACTCGAGGAATACCGCTTACCGAAGAACCCCACAATTTAATTAAAACTTGGTAACAATGAGGAACTTCCTCCTTTTAATAATTTCAAACTTGTCTCAAGAGGACCTTCCTTCTTTTAATAATCTCAAACTTGTCTTACGAGGAACTTCCTCCTTCTAATATAATTCTCTTAAATAATCTCATAAATTATTTTGATATAAATATCGTCAAAACAATTAAAAGCTCCATAATAGCATCGTAAAAACGATTCCAAACTCAATATAAATCACAAATCAATATGAAATACTTTCGAAATAATGCATACAAGTTTAGTATGAAATCTTACCTTACTAATAGCAAACCACAGTCAACCAATCTCAATCACAAGTCAAAAAGTTCTTCTACGAACCCGCAATCTACAATATAATATAATATAGTATAAGTCACTTGCCTATACTTCACATAATTTACACATAAACGACATAACCTAGTTAATGAGTTTTTGGCCGATTTCGTAAATGACTCAACTTAACTCAATTTATTTCAAAAGAACACAAAAGTCAATAGGCCAAAAGTTAATGAAAGTCAACTATACAAACTAGTACCCATACTGTTTTAGGGATTAATTGTTTTAGGGATTAATCATATAACTTAGACAAAGAACTAATTATATACCAACAAAATCGCAAACAGGTATGTGTAATATACCACTATCACTAATACTTCATTTTATTTTATTTTATTTTAGTTTCCTATTAAAGTCTTATGAGCATGATCAACCTAAGTCACAAACTAAACATGGTATAACAACAATAAGTAAACTGCAAGAACTACACTAATATTGTAGCACGCCAAAGATTTGGGACGAGGGAATGTTTGGTCGTGACCAAACAAACTTCTCGTCGGCTAAAACAACGAGTTGATACCCACCTCCAATCCATCCTACAACAACTAAGCATCACAACATCACCACAACAATGGAATGTTGGAAACGCAACTACAATAACAAGTATAACCCCACACTTGACTAGAATCTCTATACTACAATAAAACTCATACTAGTTCCCCGATACATTTTTTTCTGCTCAACAACTATAACAATGGACTTATAAATCGAACTAGGCGATTAATAAACACTCGCACATATCACAAATTTTAGAATATACTTTAGAAACAATAATTTCACAAACCCAACTCGAAAATACGATAACTAAATCGAATTAAACATGAAACATAAACCAATTATACAAATTTCACATAATAGAAATGTCCCCCAATTCGATTTATTCAAGAACCCTAATTTAACAAAACCCCAAATTCATAAAAAAAAACAACCAAATACGAAATTAAACTTAAGATTATAACTTACTTGATTAAGAAAAGTAATAGAGTGAAATTACTCTATAAAAAGAACCCCCAAAACCGCTCCTTGGTTCGATTTTCGACCCGAAATCGCAAATCCAAGAACAACTATCTTCCTTCGATAAACCCACAAAACTGAGAACTATTGAAGATGGATGAATCACTGTTGGTGTATGATGATGATTGATGGCAACTTTGTAGTATATAAATGATTTCCTTGGTTGAAGCAAGAAGTAAAGAGAAAGGAAGAAAATGGTGAGATGAGGTCTCGTGAAGTCGGGTTTGGTGTTTGGAAACTAAAAACTAGGAAGCAGTAACTCTCCTCCTTTTCTTTTACTTTCCTTTATTTTTATTTTTTTTATAATATTAACATAATAGGTAGTTGGCCAAGTTGGGTACTTAAACCTAGGAAATCTAGGAGTTAGCTTTTGACCCTTTCTAAGGTAAAGTCAATAAGTGGAAAACTAAATATATTTAATAACATAATATTTTAAATTATTTTTATAAACTAAAATAATATAAATAATTACTAAACAGGTATAAAAATACGGGGTGTTACAATTACAATCGAAACTTGAAAATTAGTAGAACCCCATAAAACTAACTAATTTTTTTTAAAAAAAAATATTAATCTTTGCTTCTTGAAGAAAGTATCACAACTCAAAAGTGAACCAAACCAAACCAAACCAAACCCACAAAATAATTAAATAAAAAAAATAACCAACAAGTAGCATAAGTTAATAGCTTAATTCAACACAAAAACAAGAAACTAATAAAAAATTCATACCTAAAAATCATCATCATTAACAAATGAAATCAATTATTACCACTAACAGCCGAGAAAAATGCACTAAAACAAACAAACCCATAAAAAAAGCCATTAAACACTGAAAAATAAAAATAAAAACTAACCCATAAATAAAAACAACCCACGAAATTGGATCAGATGACATAATATGAAAATTAAAGGAGAGAGAAAAAAAAACTGGGAGAAGAAGGAGAAAAGAGAAGAGGATGAGGATGAAACAAACTGGATATATAAGAAAGAAAGAAACAGTAGAAGGAAGGGAATGTAGAGAATACACGGAAATCCGAGATCGGAATTGAGGAACATCTCACTTTTCTCGCCTTTGTTGCCGCAAATTGTCTAAGCAAATCAATCAAAGACAAGCACGTAATCAAATATGAAAATATGGCAAAAAAAATCAAAAAGCAAAGAATGGCTAACATTCTAGAAATCAGACGATTTCTCCATAAACCTGTGTTTGGAAGAGGATAAAAGCAGTAACAATTTTTCTCAATGATCAGTTAACTAATTACTCCAATAACTACACAAATGAAAAAGGCAAACACAACCAATGTACCAAGTTTAATATAGAGAGAATCATGCTAGTAATAGAATTGCATTTAACTTTTACAAAGTCGTATAAAGTAGCATAGTAATTGCTAAACATGCAATACAGATGTTTGGCAAACAATAAATTCACATCATATGAATCACATAATACTCCTAATACAGATGTTTTTTCGCAACAATTAGTCAATAACCACAATTTTTAGTATCTACAGATCAAGAAAAAGTAAAATGTTGCTCACTTTTTCTGTCATTCATCTAGAAAGAAACCATTTTGACCAACTGAATTAAATGCAACTCTCAATTGATTGCGAAATCAGAAAATCCACACAGTATACGCTGCATAAATTGAATCGAAACTACAATCAGAACCAAATCAAATCAAGATCAGCTAATCAACAATTAAACACAACAAAGTGATCAAGATCACCTGGAATTCGCTACAAAATCGTCCTCAATACCTCCTGCAATCAAATTTTATCAACAAACTTCAATCAGAGTAAAAACTCAATTGAATATCTCATTGCATTTCAAATATTCAAATCACGATCCCTAATCAACGCAATTAGTTTGTACTTTAGTTTGTTCCGACAAAACCTGTTAAAAGTTGTAATAATTTCGCCTTCAAAACCTCCTGAATTCCAATTGAACCCAAAAAATTCAATCAGGTAACACAACCTAATTGTCAAATCACGACATTTTCCATGGCATCATCGACTTCAATTGATACATGGAAATAAGAAGAAGTAGGAGAGAGAAACCTTGCCGACGAGTTTTCGAATGGGCCGGAAATGCGGAGGAGAGAGAAAGTTGAAGAGAATAATCGCTCTTCTTGCAGTCGCCGATGAACGGAGAGAATGTTCCAAGTTATTCGATCTTGATGTGATTAAATTTGGTCAGAAACGAAGAGGGTTTAAGGAGGGTTTAGAAGGCGGTGGTTTTGGTGGGAGTGAGGAGAGAGAAAGTGGTTGACTGAGACAAAAAAAGGAGAGAGAAAGGAAGAGGAGCGATTGGAAACTGGAAAGAGGAGAGTGAAGATAGAAGAGCGAGAGACAGAGAGAAGAGAGATGCAGCGAACAGGGGGACAAACAGACACGACTCACGAGGCAAGGTAAGGGCAGGCCAGTAATTCTACGAAGTTGAAAGGGTAAAACGGTAAGTCCACTGTTCCTAATCTACAGTAGATCAACTTCTCACTTTTTAATGGGTATAGATTCCATGGACATGTACCTTCACCAAACCCTAGTTTGAAAGAATGTCCATGCATCCAGTACGCACTCGACACACCGTCACCGTGCCACACGCAGTACCTCCGCGTCCCGCACAAGAATGTGGTGTCACGTGCATGATTGATTTTCAACCGGAATTCGATTTAATGTGTCTACAATCTGGCTCCGTCACTGGTTTTTGTATGATATATAATCACCTTTTATATAGTCCGTCTTTGTATGATGTTGTCAATTTTTTAATATAGTCAGATTTTGTATGATATATAGTTTATTTTTTTTCTAATATAGTCCGTTTCTGTGATAAAATCAGTTTGGGTATATAATAAATTATTGTCAATCCGATCCACACCAAAAATGTTTGGTTGCATTTAACATAGGGAATTGCTAAATGACGCCATTTTTTTTGCTTACTAACGCCATAAATACATGTATAATACATGTATTTTTGTACATTATACACCATTTCTTTCCTCCATCCCTCCTTTGCTTTCCCTTTCTTTACTTCATTCCTCCCACCTCAACTTCATTACGGGAGCCACCACAACACCTCCCAGGCGACACCACCACACCACCTCCGGCGTCACCACCACACCCACCTCCCGTCACCGCTACAACACCTCCGACGCCACCACCCACAACAAAGAATATGCAAAAAAATAGACCTTGAATTCTCGCCTCGACCACGGGTGGGGCGCCTAATTTAGGTGCCTTCACCGAGAGGTTGGGCGCCTAAATTAGGCGCCTCCACCACCTGGTGGGGCGTTTAATTTAGGCGCCCAACCAGTGGTGAAGGCGCCTAAATTAGGCGCCTCACCAATGGTGAAACCGCCTAAATTAGGCGCCCCTACCCAATTTCATTTCAAATTTTACATTTTCAGCAGTACACAAACCAATTTCTAGTCTAGCATATGCAATTTTCTACTATAAAACAACATAATTAACAAAGTTTTATAATTAATAATTTCTAAACAAAACAATTTTTTTTTTCAGAAATTAAAAGAAAAAAAAAAATTTTAAGTTGGGCGCCTAAAAATGGCGCTTGCACCTCTGGTGGCCCGCCTAAATTAGGCGCCCAACCACTGGTGTCAGGCGCCTTTTTTAGGCGCCCCATTATTTTTTTTTTTTCATTTGCACACTAACCTTTCGCGGAATTCTTGGGAGTTCGGTTGGCGGAAATGAAGTCTTCTCCGTCACCAAAGTCTCGTCTGAGCCGAACTTTTTGCCGCCCGAGCCGGACGTTTTTTGCCGCTGAGCCGATATTCCTTGCGCCGCGCCGAGCCTTTGTTTCCTTGCCGTGGCAAGCCTTTTCTTGGGAAAAAATGACAGTGAAAGAGTGAAGGAGTGAGAGAGTGAGATAGATCTAGTGAGAGAGTGAAGGAGTGAAGGAGAAGGACAGTGAAGAGAGTGAAAGAGTAGGAGAGGAGAGTCTTGGAAATTGGAATAGTAATATACATGTATTATACATGTATTTATGGCGTTACTAAGAAAAAAAATGGCGTCATTTAGTAAATGAGTTAACATATCACGGTGAATTTTTTTAGTTTATGTATCAACTAGGCATTTATCTTAGTAAAACAATAAAGACTTCCCTAAAAAAAAATATACATTCTGGGGAAGACAGAGTTACAGAATCAGCGGGGGTTAGACCGGAAGGAGGAGGAGTCGAGGAGAGAGATGACGGAAGCTGGCGATGGAGACATACCCTGTTGTGGGACGAAGTTTTCGGTGTATGTACTCATAATTATTGGTTTAGTTGTTTTTGCTGGCGTTATGGCTGGTCTCACCCTCGGACTCATGTCTTTGGCCCTTGTTGACCTCGAAGTCCTCATCAAGTCCGGCCGTCCTCAGGATCGTATCCACGCTGGTCATCACCTTCTCTTTCTCACTCTTTCTACCAATCTCATCACTATTCTTTATGAATTTTTTTTGTTTGTTTTGTGCTAGAAAGCTACTAATCACGGTGATGTAGACTTTACCAACTAAGTTAGATGACATCTACTTGTTATGGTGTTTAGTTTATTTTATGTACTTCTACTTCATCTTTTTTGGGTTTTTCTGTATTGGGTTTTCCAGATGAGGTGCGTTTGTTTAGCTGTTTATTCCTTCATTTGGTTTGAATTGGTAAAACGATACTTTTTATTTTATTTTATTTGTTTTGTTGCCCAAGAAATTAATAATCTTACTCTTACAATACCTTCCTTCTTTAAACAAATCACCAAACAGCTTTTCTCCTTGCTTTGACTGCTGATGCTGAATTTTGAAGTTGTACACAGTTCCTTTTACTGTACTATTATTGTGTGTATGGGGAGTAAAATATTTATCAAGAGAAAATGGGATTATCTCAGGTCTTATATATATAGTATGCTTTAATTTTGTCAATTTAGATTTTCGAACAATAGTTCACAAGGCTTCCTTAGAATTGGAAAGCCCCATATTAAAAGAATGTAAATAAGGGTAGGTTTAATCATATAGAGGCTATAGTGGATGGTCATTTTGATTGTTGGTTGGAAATTCTTTACTCTCATCATTGATGTATTATTATGACCCATCTTTCTTTGGCAGCTAAAATATTTCCAGTGGTTAAGAATCAACATCTTTTGCTCTGTACTCTTCTCATTGGAAATTCTTTGGCAATGGAGGTATAGGACTATTATTTGACCTAATGCTGATTTGGGCCATATATCTTTGATTATGTTGCCTCATATTTTCCTTATCTCTGCAGGCTCTTCCCATATTTTTAGATAAACTTGTCCCGCCTTGGGCTGCGATCCTGATATCAGTAACTCTGATTCTTATGTTTGGTGAGGTGAGGGATTTTGCTAGTTCTTGATAAAAGACCTTAGCATATGATGCTTTGTGGAATCATTTGCTTCTTTCCTTGCAGATATTGCCGCAGGCAATTTGCACACGCTATGGGTTAGTGGTTGGAGCGACAATGGCTCCCTTTGTTCGAGTTTTGCTTTGGATATTTTACCCCATTTCTTATCCAATTAGTAAGGTATGAACCTCTATGGAAATGCTAATGTATGTGATGAGGCTAAGTGTTATATGTAGTTTAAAATGCAGTTAACGCTGGTTTTACATATTGGGATAGATGAACTAAGAATCTTCCTATATTCTAGCAATTACCTATTGCCTTCCATGTTTTGGCTTCTTTCACTAATCAAAGGATAAGTAAGGGCATACGCTAATAGAACCCTGTTTCCTTAACCACCCGACTACTCCAGTTTAATGCTAGCAAAATTGTTGAAATGATTAACATTCAAGGAAATAGTCCATGGGTTTTGTTTCTTCACCTGAATCTTGTCATTTTTTCAAAATAAAAATTTAAATTCATTTGTCGTTTTTTCCCTTATGTTTTGGGAAAAGAAAATTTAATATGGTTGAAACATGTGGAGATTACTGAGGAGTAGATTCTCATAATTGGATGGATGGGAAGAAGGTTTTATATCTCTTTGGAGAAGGGTGGAAAAAGGTTCTTGAATATAATCTTGCTGTCCAACATTCCTCTTCCGAACGTTTGTCTCTTTCAGTTGCTCATTGGGTAGTTAGGAGTCTAATTCTCATGGTCCGGCTTCTATGGTGGTTGGAGCGTATGGTAGCAAGAGTGTAAGAAGCTACGATGCTTAGGCTCGGCTACTGTCTCGGCAAGAGCTTGTGTTGGTATCATAGTTCGAAAATACGATTTCGGTCACGGTCGCGGTAACGGTCACGGTCACGGTGATGCGGGAATGGGGATGATGCGGTTGTCATACCGCTGAATATTGGCTTAAACCATGAAATATCCCTAAAACCCGCCTAAAATGCAGTTTTTTTACACCTTTACGATGCGGGTAATATCGGTTCGGTAGAATTGAAAACCTTTACGACACGGACGATACGATACGATACGATGCGGCCTTGTTTTGACACCATGGTTGGTATGACCTGGAGAGGACAAGAGGTATGGGTCTGGTTCTTTAGGGGCAAAACAGATGCGTCTTCTAATCAAAACAAAGGAGAATATATGTTTGGGTTTCGAAATCCCTATATCTTATAATTGAGCCATCAAATAAAGGGTCAAGAGAATTTAAAAGTTGTTTGGGTGATACAAGTTCAATGAATCTTCAATGCTCTTGCATGTTGGCAATGGGAGGGGAGAGACGTGCATCTATTGATCTATAAGGAATCCTTTTTCTTCCTTCACTTGTCAATGATGCCTTAATGGGGATAATGTAGGGGTTTTGGAGGATTCCTGGGTGGGATGGGAATCCGTGAGGAATTTCAGGAGTGTTGTTTTCTTTGTCACTATTCTCGATGTCTTATCTATCTTATACCATGTTCTTATTTCACTATTTGTGATCCTATAACGTCACTTCTTGTTTTGGAACCTTCATGTTAAAGAAATGCACAAGATAGGGAATTGGGTGATGTGACTTGCCTATTGAGATTGTTAGATTGTCTCTAATAATATTGTATAAGGATCTGGCTTGCTAGTTCTTTATGTCATTTATCTTATGGATCTTTTTGCAGAGTAAAAATCATTAACGTTTGGAAGGCGAGGGTTGTGTGTGGAGTGTGGACAACAGTTCAAGATAAATGAGATATTTTTGTATGTTTTTTTACTCATGCAGAAATCTACTAGAGCCTTATTTTCAGTGTTTTGGTAAGAACTAAGACTCTTTAACAATGGAAATAGAATAAAGAATTAGGAACTAAGGGGACGTTTGGTTGGCACAAGGGAAAGGGGAAGGAATTAAGAAAGGGAAAAGAGGGGGAAGGAATTAAGAAAGGAAAAGAGGGGGAAGGAACCAAGAAAGGGAATCTTTTTTTTTTGTTTGGTTGAAATGGGGAAAGGGATACAATTCCCATATGTAATGTTTGGGTCCAAGAAATTTTAGAAAGGTTAAGAGTAAAAAGCCCCCCCGATTCTAGATTTTCTCTCTCCTAGCAAAATCAAGAATATCAGTGGTAGCCTATATGCATAAAAGAAGCTCAAAGAGAAGAAGCTCCGGCGAGGAAGGAACTCTGGCAAGAAGGTTGAAAAGATCCTAAGCAGCCCATATCATATTGTTTTGTTTTTCGTCATTCTATTTTTTGAAATTTGGGAATGAGCCTTCAAATTGGTGGTTGTAATCTTTTGTGGCGTTCTCTTTAGATCAGATGGTACTGTGGTAGTGGTTAGGAAGTCGATGTGGTGTGTCAAAGTTGATGGGTTGACGCCGGAGATGGGTCTATGATCACCAACGTTCATGGGTCACTGGAGTTGGTGGGTCGCCGGAGGTGGTGCTTGAGTGTTGTGGAGGTGTGGTGTCCAGAAAGGAGTTTAGGGTAATCCCAAACCCTTTGGGGGAGGGTAGGGGATCAACTTACAGGATTTTGGGGGTAACCTAATCTGAGAGTGTGTGAAAGGAAATATCCAACCCCAAACCAAACAACATAAAACCGAATCAAGAAAACCAATTCCTATTCCTTTTCTTGTAAATCCCTAACCAAACGCCCTCCTAAGGATAGATTGTATTTAATGATTAGAGAAATCTCTCATACAACTCCAAACTTTCGAGAGGTCTAGATTTTCTCCCGCTATATCAAATACCATAGTTCGAAAATGCGGTTTCGGTCGCGATTGCAGTAATGGTCACGGTGATGCAGGAACGAGGATGATGCGGTTGTCGTACTGCCAAATATCGGCTTACACCATGAGATATCCCTTGAACCCGCCTAAAACATGGTTTTTTTACACTTTTACAATGCGGATTGTATCGGTTCGGTGAAAACCTTTATGACACGGGCGATACGATATGATGCGGCCTTGTTTTGACACCATGCCAAGTACTTTTCTGAATGATATGCTAATCATTACCACTCTCCTATTTATTACAAATTCAGTACTACTTTCTTTTAGTCATGCTTTCTCTCTCCAAATCTGATGCTTCCCTTTTGTACTATTTTGCCAAATATTCTCTGAGCCTAACCACCCTCTGTCACAGTACCAATTCCACGTGGCTCAGAGGTGGGATTGGCAATTTCAGTACTAGCCTGGTTCTTGTTCCTCCTTCTAGTATAGGTGTAGAGAATTAGAGGGTTGTGGTGGGTCTTAGCATGTTTTTGTCACAATTATTTTGGATAAGTAATAAACATATACTCCCTTTATTCCTTTGTATTCTTCTAGTTTACTACTCATGTGATGAAAGTTGGAAAGGTTTGACCATCTTTTATAATTCATACTTCCTTTGTTCTTTAATTATTGCTAAATGTAGGGGGGCACAAAAATTGAAAAATAGGGGAAAAGCGAAGGGGGGAGGACCACATAAACAAATGTTTTATGTACAATAGAAGAGAAGAAATAGTATTTTGAGGGGAAAATGGGAAGGGGAGATCGCACAAACTTTTCAAAAGAGGATATGCACCAATTAATATGAAATTTCCATGAAAGGAAAACGTAGTAATGATAAAAGAATGGAAGAACTATATAGGAAAAAATATTATCACGTGGCATCTTGTTAGATCCATTTCTATGTGTATATTCAAGCTGTCAACTTTTTATATTTTTTCTTAGTACCTAATTAAAGATATTTATGATCAAAGATGTGCATTATAAACCGTGAAAAACAAATCAGAAGAATACGAAGGAGCGAAGGGAGTTTAGTAGAAAGACACCAAAGCAGTGTCACCCATGTATAAAAGATGGTCAAGGACGAAATAAATCATGCCCTCATAGCTATCATGAAGCAAATTTTCTGTTATCACATATTACAAACGGTCCAGAATCTGACCCTTATATCTTCATTCACCGCAAGGTGGCTGGTTCTTTATGGTGTAGGCTTTGGATTTAGAAGGGGACTTGTGGCTGTCTCTGCTTCCATGGTGGGTCACATGCAAGTGAGATGTGTTGTTTTTAAGAGACAATAAAAGGTTCTTTTATAGTGGTCGCGTTCGGTGAAAAAGAGGATTGGGCATAAATTAGAGGTTTTAGATTTTAGAGTATATCCTGTGATGTCAGTGTGTGTCAAATTGAGCAATTTGAACTGAAAATGCTTCTTTTGACAAAGTTGATATGAGGAGCCTTTGGGTGAGGCAGGATTGGGCATGTTGAGGTGAAACGATTAATATGCTAAAATACAATCAATTTATGCTATTTACGGAAGACTTTTATACGAATAGCTCATACAATCAGTAGTCAAACTACCTAATTTACAACTAATAGCTATGGGCTAGTTGCCAAACAGGGTCAATGTGTTTTTGCGGCAGCGATTTGGGTGCTTTCGCTGGAGCAATGCCTGTATCTATCTTCTAGAGTAAGGCAAATTGGGTGACAGTGTCATGGGATAGCCTCTTTGTGGTATGTGGCACTGGTTTCTTACTTTTCTTTGATAAAGCATTTTCCTATCTTTCTGTAGGGAAGTATTTCTTTTATATCTAGATGTAGGTTCCCATGTGAAAACAAGGTTTGTTTTTGAAGAAAAATTTATGAAAGGACTACTAATTACTGTTTTAATATAAGCTCTGTAATTGGCGATTGCACATCTAATTGAGGCCAGATTATCTTCCCTACTTAATGTGATCATTTTTCGTCCTCGGTTAGGTGGGATGAACCTGAACTTCTAGATTTATCTAATAAAAAGCAGTCTTCTCATATAATATCGTTATCTTGACTGCTGGTGCTAGGTGCTAGACTGGATGTTGGGCAAGGGACAAAGTGCACTTCTACGAAGAGCTGAACTAAAAACTTTTGTTAATTTCCATGGAAATGAGGTATATTTGATTTTGGATTATCTCCCCCCAACCCTCCGAGTTTTGATATAACTTGAGGACATGCTGACTATTGAACTTACAATGTTCTGAACTGTTTGTTTAATAGGCTGGAAAAGGTGGGGATTTAACACATGATGAGACTACTATCATAACTGGTGCACTTGAACTGACTGAGAAGACTGCAAAGGATGCCATGACCTTGATATCGAAGGCATTTTCCCTTGATCTGGATGCAACTCTTGATTTGTGGGTCTATAGCTTATGGTCGAGTCTTATTTAGTGGGTCAGAGAGTCTTGTTTATCTCTAAATATATCTCTCTGTGCAGGGATACACTCAATGCGATTATGGCAATGGGACATAGTAGAGTTCCTGTTTATTATCAAAACCCCATGAATATAATTGGATTAATCCTGGTATTTCCTTCTTTACATCATGCTATGCTTTACCCAGAATATGCAACTTATATAAATATCAATCTCTGTCACTTGTACCTGGCTTATTTTTTGACAAGTCTGTTTGTGAGTATCTGTACTTTGATTTCTTGCATGGTATCAGTTTCCTGCATGTGTCACCTACTCACCTGTGTTTTTAATGGACTGGTTCCTTTCTCGTTTAGTGAGAAGAGTACTTTGTAAGTTCTTATAAGGGAATCAGTTTACTGTAGATACCTGTCCTTAGTCTTCTTCTGTTTATGGTATTTTGATATGTTGGAGATCAGGTTGTTAGGAATCTGGATACGGCTAAGATATTGTTGTTTTAAAAGGTGAAGTAAGTTTGTTACAGAACTTTACTTTCTACTCTTCTATACACTCGAGGACTGTTACAGGGTAGTCAAGACATGGAAAAAAGGAATTGTTCCCTTCAATTCCTTCTGTAGCTGTTTGACTTACATTATGGTGGCCATGTATGGAGGATGATGAAGTTTGTTGATGATGTGGTGGCAATGGGCCTTCTGTTAGTTTTTGTCAGGGTGGATGGTGTTGTAGGGGAGAAAGATATAGCTTTGTTTTCTTATCTTTTATGTTCAGTGTGCAAAAATTATTTGAGTCAATTATATTATATCCCCCACTAAACAAATGGAATTTCCTTCCTTACCCACCTTTTCCCTTTCTCAATTTCTGTCCCCTTTTTTGTAAGTGAACCAAATGGCTTCATCAAAAGTTAGTAGTCCTTCCTTGTCTCACCTGTCATAGAGAAATATGTTTGCTTCAACGATGCTTATGTGGCTGTTATTCCATCGACTAATTGTTTATTTTGTAATTTTTTTAACATAAATATAACTTTGATGACCTGTAGTTGCTTATTTTGAACACAATGGAGTTCCCTACAAGGACGTAGATCCGCTATTGGACATTGTGTAACTCTCTTATAATGGGAAATTCTGGTGGTTTTACTATTTTAGCTAACTTTAGATCTTTTTTAGCTATATATTGTTATGTTTTTTAAGCTTAGTATGGTTTGTGTTCGGGCATATAGTTTAGGCCGTTAGGTACATATCCTCTCTTCTTGTTTCCTCGCCTTTGTTACCCTCAGGGCGTTTGGTTTCAATGGGGTAAAGAAATGGAATCAAGAAAGGGGTTGAGGGGGAAAGGAAAGATAACTCTTTGATATAAAGTGTTGTTTGGGTGGTATATGGTCATTCCATCTTCCTTCCTCCTCTCATCATATTCTCCGTGCTTTGAGTACGCCCCTAACCCGTTGTGGCCACCGTCACCCCTTCTCTCTATTCCTTCCCTTATGTCTCACCACCGCAATAAAAGGTCAACTTGGGGTTTAAAAGATCGAATTGACCATGAAAACTTCAAATGTGGAGTTTTCATGGTTGGATTTGACCATCTAAAGCCATGGTTAATGATAAGATTATAAGAAGAGGTATTTCGCCATTCTTACTCTTGTTTTTTTTTTTTTTTGTTTGAGAAGTAAGAAAGGAATATATTGCAAAAAAAAACCCATATACAACCTAGAGCCCACGAACTGGGAAGGGGCAAACCTTCTAGGACGGACTCCCCCTTATCTTGTTTTTCTTTTTTTTTTTCTTTTCTTTTACAAATTTTTAGGGTTCAGTGGTGGGTGGGTGATATAAACCAAAGCCAATCTTTAAGTGTAGATTAGCCAAAATTTAAGTTTCACTAACAAAACCGAAGCTTGCATATATTCAAACCAAAATAAGAACAAACAACCGGATTTTTCAAGAACTAGACGGATACACAATTAACTTCGAGTAATTGAATTCTCAAATCAACCTAGATCACTCTTGACACTAAGTTATTTGAAACACTAATTTTAATCACTCATGATTGAAAGATTGATGGAAGCAAAGTAAGGAACTCAGAAGCTATGTTACTCCGACACCCTCTTCTACCTCGAGTGTCGCGTGTCGACTCGACACGACACGTGACACGACGCGCGACATGCCTGGAAATGGGCGTCGATACGCGTATCGGAAAAGTGTCCCCTTTCGGACACCCATTTGGCAAAAGTGAGAAAGAAACGAAGGGAGAAAAGGGGGAACAATTACCTAATTCATTGCACTTCCATTCAAATTTTGAAATTTAGGGTTTATATGTAAACCCTAGATCTGCTAATTGATGTTAAATTATACGAAATCTCTTCATACTATGCTGGGGTGTTTGCTCGGGAGATTGAGCCGCACTTAATGATGTGATTTCCTCCATTAGACACAGGCACAACCATGGATTACCTTCAGTTTCTTCTCCGGCAAGGCGGCAACGGTGGAGAGATGAAAACTCTTCGCAGCTTTGTCAAATATACATACACTAATATGTTTAAAGTTGTCAAATTATTTGGTACAATTATGCATATTGTCAAATAGTAAAATTATTTAATAATGTTTTAAAGGTGTGGTGTTAATGTGTTATGGTGTACAGTTAAGAAGAGTAACGTGACTGCGGGGAAGAATTCCAAGAGATGTACTTTTTGTATAACTTAACTTTTTCGATTTCTTCTAAAATATAATACTGAATATAATATAATACTTAACTTTTTGTACAGCTAATAGTACTATTTTAAATTTTATCATTTTTTATTGACTTATTATTATTATTTTTTTAATCAAAATAAAGTGTCGGAAAGTTTTTCCGACACTTTCAATGATAGACGTGTCTAGAAAATTGGTCAAGACACTCTCTTGGCCGTGTCGGAGTATCGGCTAAATTTTTGGAGTAGGGTGTCCGATCCTCCGATCCCTACTTGGATACGACACCGTATCCTTGTCGGAGTAACATAGCTCGAAGGCATGATTTGATTTTTTGTGTGTGACAAACAATCCCAACCCCTTGATGAAGCCGGGTTGCACTTTTATAGAGAAAGAGACAAGTGACACTTGCTGTCCTAGGCAAAAAAAATCGGATTTCTTAGACTTGCCCCCCAAGGCAAAAAAAAAAACGATTTAGGGTGATAAGGGTGCTAACTTTTGACTTCAATTCTGTTATATATCACCCTAAATCAAAAGTTACTGATTTTCTTTTGCCTAGGACAGCAAGTGTCACTTGTCTCTTTCTCTATAAAAGTGTAGCCAGCCTTCATCAAGGGGTTAGATTGTTGTCACACACAAAAAATCAAATCATGCCTTCTGAGCTATGTTACTCCGACACGGATACGGGTGTCGTATCCAAGTAGGGATCGGAGGATCGGACACCCTACTCCAAAAATTTAGCCGATACTCCGACACGATCAAGAGAGTGTCTTGACCAATTTTCTAGACACGTCTATCATTGAAAGTGTCGGAAAAAACTTTCCGACACTTTATTTTGATTAATAATAATAAGTCAGTAAAAAAATGATAAAATTTAAAATAGTACTATTAGCTGTACAAAAAGTTAAGTATTATATTATATTCAGTATTATATTTTAGAAGAAATCGAAAAAGTTAAGTTATACAAAAAGTACAACTCTTGGAATTCTTCCCAGCAGTCACGTTACTCTTCTTAGCTGTATACCATAACACATTAACACCACACCTTTAAAACATTATTAAATAATTTTACTATTTGACAGCTGTACAGCTATACCAAATAATTTGACAACTTTAAACATATTAGTGTACGTATATTTGACAAAGCTGCGAAGAGTTTTCATCTCTCCACCGTTGCCGCCTTACCGGAGAAGAAACTGAAGGTAATCCATGGCTGTGCCTGTGTCTAATGGAGGAAATCACATCATTGGGTGCGGCTCAATCTCCCGAGCAAAAACCCCAACATAGTATGAAGAGATTTCGTATAATTTGACATCAATTAGCAGATCTAGGGTTTACATATAAACCCTAAATTTCAAAAGTTGAATGGAAGTGCAATGAATTAGGTAATTGTTCCCCCTTTTCTCCCTTCGTTTCTTTCTCACTTTTGCCAAATGGGTGTCCGAAAGGGGACACTTTTCCGATACGCGTATCGACACCCATTTCCAGGCGTGTCGCGCGTCGTGTCGCGTGTCGTGTCGAGTCGACACGCGACACTCGAGGTAGAAGAGGGTGTCGGAGTAACATAGCCTTGGTTTCAGCACCTGTTCTAGCGACTTTAGCTAAGAGTTCATAGTGGAGACTGATGCATCCAAGAAAGGTATAAGGGCTGTGTTGTGTTGATGCAGGGCAATCGTCCTTTAGCCTATATTAGCAGAGCTCTAGGTCCAAGGTGGCAAAAGCTATCAGTATATGAAAAGGAACTTTTGGCAATTGCCATTTTGTGATCAAGACTGATCAAAAGAGTTTGAAATGGTTATTGCAACAAAAGGTTTCTACTCCTTTCCAGCAGTTATGGCTTTCCAAACTAATGGGATTTGACTATGAAATCCAATACAAGTGTGGAAAAGAAAATATAGCTGCTGATGCTCTTTCCAGAGTACAAGGAGCTGCCATTCTGTGCATGGCCATCTC
The DNA here is from genome assembly GCA_947648045.1 of Beta corolliflora. Classification (NCBI taxonomy): domain Eukaryota; kingdom Viridiplantae; phylum Streptophyta; class Magnoliopsida; order Caryophyllales; family Amaranthaceae; genus Beta; species Beta corolliflora. Next base: position 18,921 of record CANSZD010000497.1, on the reverse strand, counting down.
AGTGTCTTCTGATCTCACAGCTCTCATAAAAGCTAGTAATGTTCTAGATGATTAACTTAGAACAATTGCTGACTCAATTGCAAAAGGTTCCTACAGTTGGTCACTACACTCTTAAAGATAGCATGCTTAGAAGAAAAGGAAAGTTGGTGTTGGGTCCAGATAATAATTTGAAGCACAAGGTGATTCATTGGCTACATGCTGCTCCTGAAAGTGGCCATTCAGGGAGGGATTTAACTATTAGAAGAGTTAAAAGTCTCTTTTACTGGAAAGGTTTGACTAAGGAGGTTAGAAAGCAACTGTCAAGTTTGTCAAACTTCCAAATATGACACTGCAGCTTATCCTGGACTCCTTCAACCCCTTCCTATACCTGAAGCTATTTGGATTGACATATCCATGGATTTTATCACTGGCTTCCCTAAGTCTGGTGGATATGATGTGATTTTTGTGGTGGTTGACAGACTTAGCAAGTACAATCACTTTATGGCCTTATCTCACCCTTTTACTACCATTCAAGTAGCTTAGGTCTACTTGGACAATGCCTTCAAGCTTCATGGATGGCCTAGAAGCATTGTAAGTGACAGGGATGCTGTCTTCCTCAGTCATTTTTGGACAGGTCTCTTTAGCCTGCATGGTACTGAGTTTCTTCTCTCCTCAGCATATCATCCTGAAACGGATGGTTACACTGAGGTTCTCAACAGGTGCCTAGAGACTTATCTTAGGTGTATGTGCAGTGAACAACCTAAGGATTGGAATGCTTGGTTGCCCTAGCTGAATGGTGGTATGACACCCATTTTCATTCAGCCATTCAGTTGACACCTTATGAAGTGGTTTATGGCCTGCCTCCCCCACTTCATCTCCCTTATCTCCCCGGTGACTCTAAGGTGGAAGCTGTTGATAGGAGTCTTCAAAGGAGAGAAGACATGATAGGGTAGATCTGAAGGCTTAAACAAGGATGAAACAACAAGCAGATAAAGGTAGATCTGATAGGGTGTTTCAAGTAGGGGACTGGGTATGGCTGAAGTTACAACCATACTGCAATCTAGGGCCAATCACAAGTTATCTCCCAAGTTTTATGGTCCCTTCCAAGTGCAATCTGCTGTAGGAAATGTGGCTTACAAACTCAACCTTCCTACAGATGCTAACCTGTTCGTTATCGTTTTTTTGTTTTTAGTTTTCAGTTTTTTTGAAAACTAAAAACAAAAAAAACAGGAAACCAGAAAAAGTGGTTTTCACTTTTTAGTTGTCAGTTTTCAAAATCATCATGTTTCTAATAAGTTTGACCAATTTTTTATCCATTATAGGACATATATCATATGACTTTTAAATACAAAAAACCAAAAAACTGAAAACCACAATGATACCGAACGAGCCCTAAGATACATGATGTGTTTTATGTATCCGAGTTGAAGGCTTTTCATGGCACTCTTCCTGTTGCTACACGTATATCTCCATCAGCCATCCTTGATAGGAAGATTGTTAAATCTCACAATCATGCTCAGGTTCAGTACTTAGTACAGTGGGCTAACTCTTCTCCTCGGGATGCTACTTGGGAAGTTGTTGATGCCTTTGAAGGAAAATTTCCTGAGTTTATGTCTGCTCTTAACTTGGGGTCAAGTTCTCTTTAAGGGGGAGGAATGATAAGGGTGTTAACTTTTGACTTCAATTCTGTTATAATTTTGGCGCCCAAAATTATAATAACAGACAATAACAGACATTCTGTTATTATCTTGTTCTGTTGTTATGATTCTGATTAGGACTATAAATACTTGTAATTAGTTCTGTAATAATTCATTCAATCATTAAATGAAAGCTAAACTCTCCTTCTATCTCTTTCTCTCTCTCTTATTCTCTTCTTCTCTCTCTATATTCTGTTATTTTCGGTTATTCTAGCAGTTGAGCTTAGCTCCTGCATCATAGGGAAAGTAAATTACTTTCCATTAAAACATTAGTCTTGCTGCCTAAGTACTCTTAGTTCAGAAAAGTACTCACCACTTTCCTTATCAGAGCCAAATAACAACTAAGCACTAGGAATCGGAATTAAACATTAGATTTTCGGATCCTCTACAAACTACCACACGACGTAAAAATAACTAATTTAACTAACAAGTTGCACCATGTAAAAAAAAACTCCTAACCTTGGGAATTACCATGGGCTTATTACTAAGCTAAGAAATCAATAAAAGATATTCTAACTTCTAATTAAGAGTACAAGACTTATTCGATAAGCCAACTAACACAAGTGAGGAATTCTTGCTTAGATGCGAACAAGTTGAATCCCATGACATCTAGAACCAAGGTGATTGGTTCATCTTGAGCAATTTCCTTTCAACCTACATCATTCTTTCGCTATTTGAATAATTTACTCTCAAATATTCATCATTATAGTATGGAGAAAGATCACCAACATTGAAAGCTGCATTCACACCTCCAAAATCATCCGGAGATTCCACTTTATAAGCACTATTTACTATAAGCGTCAAGAACTTAGAAAGGACCATATGCTATTGGCATCATCTTGTTCTTCCTCTTTCGTGGAAAATGTTCCTTTTTCAAATGCACCCAAACTATATGACTAGGTTTAAAGATAAGTTGCTTTCAGTTTTTATTGGCATTTCCCTTCATTGCAAATTCATGTTCTCCATTCGAGCCTTGTCTTCACTTGCTCACATGTAATCTGAAAAACTTCAATTCTCTTCTTTGAATTTGAATGTATAACACCCTTAGGAGAGGAATCAAATTAATAGGAACAAAGGATTCACACCGTCAACTACCTCAATAGAATGAAAGCACGATCGTAAGCAAATTCCGCATATCCAAGCTGCAAATCCCAATCCTTTCGAGTCTTACTAACCAATCCCCTCAACAAAAGCACTAGTGAGCGGTTAGTGACTTTGATTTGGCCATCGGTTTGTGCATAACATGAAGTACTAAACAGTAACTTAGTAGTAGCCATGTGCCATACTTTCTCCAATAGTGACTCAAAAACTTGGTATCTTGATCCCAAACAATACTTTCATGGAATGCCTTACAATTTCACAACCTCCCGAAAATATAAATCATCAACATATTGAGCATCATCCATCTTGGGCATAGGAGTAAAATGCGCCAATTTTGAGAATCTGCCATCACATAACTTTTGCCTTCTTTATACTTCGAAGAAGAAGCAAAAGTGAAAGAGTGGAGGAAATTTCACCCACTTCGCATGTCCACGGTTGAGTTTTTGTTGACCATGAATGTACTTATGGCCTTGTGATCCGAATGTAAGATAAATGGCATAGGCCTCAGAGTAATGAGCCCAATGATCCAAAGAACGAAAAATAACATAGAATTCTGGAGTAGTTCAACTTGGCACCTCTAAGGTTCTCACTAGAGATAGAAATAGGGCGTTTCTCTTGAACAAAAACCACTCCAATGCCAATACCACTTGCTTTAGAACATGGTTTGAAGATGTGGCTGCATTTGTGATGTTGCAGAATTGGTAGCTTTGAGCGGGTCGAAATTGTTGCTGTTTAGAATTGTTTATGAAGTCTTTGTATATGTTTATACTACCTGTAATTAGAAAACTTGTGAATTTAGTCTCAAACACAAATATTTGATTATATTTTAAGCAATTATAATTGCACAAAATATTCAATTTTTTTGGTGCACAGTAATGTATCATATAACGAGGGTAACATTTTCCCTTAAATGGGTCACTTATATAGAAGTGGCCCCTTTAAGGTAAAAAGATACCTGTCACACGGGGATAACTTTCTGCCCTAAATGGGCACTTTTACTTATATAGATTGACTTATTTAAGGTTAAGTTACCCTTTGTTTAAAAGTGACTCCTTTTGACTTGAAAAATGACCCATTTTTGACTTGGAAGTACCCACTTTTACTAAAATTGAACTAGTATGACAATAAATTTATCATATACCTGATGCACACTATACTAATAGTTTATACTTATGAGTTGCTTTTACTATGTGAATTTTATACTGTGCATACTATCTTGTTTGTACAGGTTAAAAATCTTTTAGCAGTTGACCCTGATGAAGGAATGCCTCTAAGAAAGATGATCATTAGAAAAATACCCAGGTATTAAGATAATCGTGGCTTTTATCATCCTTCTCCTCTCTGTAAAACTATCCAAATTTAACTATTTGACCGAGTCTCTAAAAAGGTAGTGGTATTATTGAAAAGGCTTGACTAGAATTTAACTTCATTTTTTTAGTCTTCCCTTAGTTTGCAAATATAAAATTTTGAAAGCCTAATCTTTGTATGCCTATTGTAACTGTTAAATGAGGATCAAAGTTGGCCTAGTGGTTGTAAGGCCCTTCTTCTACCCCCGGTGACAGGGTTCGATTCTCACCCTTTGCAAGAAATATCCCCAATTTCTCCCTCTTCTTGCAAGGGAATTCTCCTTACCTTTAATTTTTTTTTTTGTAACTGTTAAAAAAAGAATAAGCTGACGAAATACGTCCTCGAGCCCACGATCCATTACTAAAAAACTTTATACATGACTTCCGCAGTAGGGCGGGGCACAAACTTCATCGTCCTCATGGTGTACATTTTTATTTTATTATTGTTTCTCTTTTGATCCTCCTTTTTGTTTAAACGTGTTCCTTTTCCTGTTACAAGTTTTTTTCTTTTTTTTTTCTCAACACTAAATTAGATTTGTATATGTCCATGATACTTCGTTGTTACTTTACTTGCTTTCTTTGGGCCTACAGGGTTCCTGAAAGTATGCCACTGTATGATATCCTGAATGAGTTTCAGAAGGGTCACAGTCACATTGCTGTCGTTTACAAGGATCTGAATCAAATGAATGGAAGGCCTGTAGATGGTAAGTACCTTGATACCAAAAAAGGCTTCACAAGTACGGATGTACACTTGCTTTTATGTAATACAGATATATTGAGTGAGAAGTGGTGAGAGGGCAAATTAGTATAGTTTCATTTTCTTTGGATTTTTTTTTCTTTTTTGGCAAGTACATATATACTTTCTCCATTTTTTTTCCAGTGGAACATAGAGAAAGTGGAAACTAATGAGGCTAGAGAGGAAACTTGAGACCACATGTTTATGGGGTTTTAGATGAGTTAAGTAAAAGGGAGTGGTCCCCCTTACTTAGAGAAGTACCCGTAGAAGAAAAAAGGGGGGAAATTCCAAGCATTAGCTTTCGAGCTTTGACTTGTTAAGAACATAAAGTGAGTAAGACTTTCTAACTCATCGGTAACCTATATATAAAATTCTTTTCAATATATAAGAAAAATTATAGTCATGTGGGGTCTTGTTTGATTCGTCTCAATGAGTACTTTTTTAGTTTTAAACCGTTTTTACTAATATGTAATGAAAGATATTTAAGTTCAAAGAAGTGCATTGGCAAACTTGCATAGTAAAAGTTGGAAGAACAAAAAAAATACAGGGGGAATATATATATATATATATATATATATATATATATATATATATATATATATATATATATATATATATATATATATATATATATAGGAATAGGATCACGAACCACTCCTTATGTTGAAAACTGCAACATAAAATGAGCAAAAAAATAAAATGAGCAAAAATATAAAATCAGCAAAAAAACATAATAAAATGAACAAAAACATAATATGAGCAAAAAACATAAAATGAACGAAAGTTTGTAAAATGAGCAAAAACTTCTTAAAATGAACGAAAGTTTCCTAAAATAAGTAGAAGTTTCTTAAAATGAGCAAGAAACATAAAATGAACAAAAATTTGTAAAATGAGCAAAAAGGCCGGTTTCAGCAGAAGGTTAGTGTTCACTGGATCCTAATTGCTACCCCCCTCTTTCTCTCTCTCTCTCTCTCTCTATAATATATATATATATATATATATATATATATATATATATATATCGATTCTGAAGTAATCACTTAAGTATTATATGATATCTTTATTTGCAAACTAAACAATTAAATCACGAGTATTTCTAGTTTCTTTTATAGAATGAACCTGACTCTAGGGAAGATGTATGAGCCTTCTTTTAAGAGGGCCTTAATACAACACGAAAGAGTTCAGTATGCTGAACCTTCAGCAACTAAGTCACTTAAGTTCTATGGTACTGGGACTAGGATACGCACTATTCAAGAGTGACCCACATAATGTATTTATTTGAAGATACTTCACACGGTTCATAAATGTCCAAATATATAAAAAGTGGATATCTGGACATGATAATTTAAAATTTTATGTAAGTACATATAGGAGTGTTTGGGAATTAATTGATATAGATACCTGAAGAAAATGAAATCACATGGAATACGGTAGTGGAACATCAAATCGAGTTTTGAATCATTAATTTGTCGAGCTGCTTTTCTTTTCACCTTCACAAGTCTTCAAAAAGTTACTCTTCATTTTATTCTCACCTCTTTTCCTTCAAAATCTAGGCTCGGCTCGAGCTAGAAACAAAAAAAAAATCGGCTCAGCTCGATAAAGTTCGCAAACTATTCTGAAAATTACTAAGCACAATTTACCTATTCATCCACCTTCATAATTCGCCTATTCATCCGGCGCTACTAAGCAAAAAGATGAATAAGAACACAAAAAGTTTGATAATTCACCCACACATAAGAACGAAAGGTGGAAAAAATATAAAAGGAAAAAGAAAAATGAAAATAGAAAAGAGAGGAAGAAGTCAGACATGAAATGGTGAAAAAACGAAGAAGAAAAACAAAATAAAGGAAGATGGATGATCAGAGTTTACATCCATGATCACCTAGTCGCCGGCAGGGAAGTCTCATCTTCAAGTGTGCAAAGTGTGAAAAATAGATTAGAGATTTAGGGTTGAAGTTGACGGCTGGGAAGTGGGAATTGAAGCTGTCATTTTTTCTCTAGTTATTTTTGTTTGGTTTGTAAGTTTTATGTGGGCTGAAAATTTGTGTTTGGTTTGTATTATTAAAGTGGGCTTGAAATTGGGCCTTATGTTTTTTTTCATAGTGGAGTACACTTAAAGTCTAAGTTGGATTAAAAATCAACGGTTTTTTCACCATATACCCGTGACAATTTTTTTTTTTGCATCGTATACCCTCGCAAGTTTCCAAATTCACCATATACCCTCCAGTTTTCAAAAAATACATCAAACTACCCTTTTGACTAACGGTGTTAGACTTCTGTTAGTCATTAACCCCTAATCCTCCCTAACCCTAATTAACTACCATAAACCCTAAACCCTAACACTAACCCCTAATCTAATACCCTAAGTCCCTAACCCTAACCCTCACCCCAACCACCCCTCCCCCACCCCTTACCCTTTCCCCCACTTGCCCCACCACTCCCTCCCCACCACCCCTGAAGGCCCCCTCCCCCCTCCCCCCTCCCCACCACCCCCCAGCCCCCCCCCTCCCCCTCCCCGCAACCCCCCTCCCCCTCCCCCCCTCCCCCCCCATAGTTTGAAAATACGGTTTCGGTAACGGTCGCGGGAACTGTAACGGTTTCGCTAGAACGGTACGGATACGTTTATCGCGGACTATGTCGCGGTTGTCGCGGCCAAATTTTTATTTGTCTTACTTTTTGTTCTTATTAATCTTTAATAATATTAATATTGTTTTTTAGTGTCATTGGTGAGTTATATTACTGTACTTGTTACTTTTTTTTTTTTTTTTGAGAGAATGTACTTGTTACTTGTTAGAGGGAGGTCTTTGTAGTATGATTTAAAGAAATAAAAAAAAGAATAGTTATAAAGGGAGTAGAAGAGACGTGGTAAAAAGAAAGAAAGAAAGAAATGAGTTGACTATTGGCTTTTGTACTGTATCTGTGTATCAATAAAAAAAATAAAAGACAGTGGGTGAAAAGTAGGTCATATAATGGCCAACTGTCTCCTATTTTCATTAATGGCCAGCTGTCTAGTATTTTATTAATGTCCAGCACTGCTCCAGTCTCCAGCTGCCTGTAAACCATGGTTTTAAAATCCTCCCTCTTATTTCTTCGTCCCCGATCTCTGCTCTCGCCGGAAAAACCAGGTACGCCACCTTATAACTTGAAAGCCCTCACCGGAAAGCGTCAAATGTCGGTGAAATATCGTCTGATGCGGGCGATTTTTGTTTGTAACTGGTCAAACCGGGACGAAATCGCGTTGTTTAAAAAAACGCCGTGCCAAAACGGAAAATATCGGTTCGGTGACTTGAGATTCCGTTACAATACGGCCGCATCGCGACGGAACGGCCGCATTTTAAAACTATGCCTCCCCCTGCTGAATCGCACCCCTGAACCTTAAAAAAATTCGAAAAATCTGGGTTGCGTCGAAATCGCCGACATTAAAGTCGTCAACCATTGCACCGTTTTCGTCGACAATTCCCATTCTTTGAAGCGTCGCTGCTGCTGGGAGTGTTTTTTCATCACTGCTAGGATCCGAGAGAAGGGGAAGGGGAGGGGGGAGGGGGGGGGTTGGTGCGACAGACAGTTTCGGGTGAAGGGGAGGGGGAGGGGGTTGCGGGACTGAGGGGGAAGGGGGAGGGGAGGAGGGAGGGGCTGGGAGGGGGGGGGCTGCCTGGGGAGGGGGGCTGCGGGTGTGGTGGGGGAAGGGGTGGGGGGAAGGGGGGTGGGGGGGGGGGGGGGGGGAGGGTGGTTAGGGTTTAGGGTTGATTAGGGTTAAAGGGGGATTAGGGTAGGGTTTAGGGTTAATTAGGCTAGAGGGGGTTAGGGTTTAGGTTAGTTAATTAGGGTTAAGAGGGAATTAGGGGTTAATGACTAACGGACGTTAACGCCGTTAGTCATTAAGGGCAAGTGGATGTATTATTTGAAAAGTGGAGGGTATATGGTGAATTTGGAAACTTGAAAGGGTATACGGTGCAAAAAAAAATTTGTTGTAGGTAAAGGAAGTTTGATTTCATTGTGTAAAATGTTGTGTGTTTTCATTTTCTCTAGATGAATACGGGGTTCATAAGGTTGTGTTATGTCAACACGAGTATTTTGGGGATGAAAGTAGTAATTGTGAGCATCATAAAATTCAAGATGTTTATGTAATATGGAATTTCACAAAACTATCTTTGTATCTATTTAAAGGCTAAGTGTCCCGGCCCGAGTGTTTAGACATTGGATCCTGCGACGTGCGCTTGCCTATTAGGCGACAAGGGCACAAGCGTTATGCGGAAACGGTCTGTGGAGCTCGTAGAATTACAATTTACGAATCACGTTGTATCTCAAAGGGACACTCCTGCCTATTGACAATGAAAGAGCAAATGTCGCGCACTACAATCACAAGTGGGTCTAGATCAACGAGTTGAGAGTTTGATTGGGAGGCGGAGCGCTTTAATGTAAATTACAAGACCAAACGTAAGTAAGGAAAACAATGACAACTCGGTCAAAACTTGGTAGGACGCTTAATTTCATTCTTGATGCTCCCTAAAAATGGTTAATTGTGAGATAGGTATTTACATAATAATGGAAGATAAAACCTAAACACAGAGCTAAAGTCAGAACATAAAGTACTAGAAAGAACTAAATAAGCAAAATACATGTAAAGGAAGGTCGGATACTAACATCCTCCCCCACTTAAGTTGTCGACGACCTTGTTCACTTACAAACACTACAAAAGAAAATGAAAACTCTCTTATCTTCTATGTTGCTGTCTCCGGCACGCCGTTTGTTGATCGGGTTTCTTGGAGTCTTTTTGCTTCTGTTTGTATCCCAGTTGTTGGTAAGTGAGTATATGTCGGAGGCTGGCGAAGAGTTACTTCCTTAGTCTTTGATGGTGAGCTTCGAACAACATGCTTCTTAGGTAACGAATACATGTTCCCTTCTGTTGGGCCCATGCTTTTTTAAATGCTTCATTGTGTTCTTGTTGTACTTGCTTGGTGCAACCGAGGAGCTGCCTTGCTGATTCTTGTTTCCGTTGCGAGAGGATCTCTTGGACGTTGCCTTCTTTTGTGGCTCCATTACTCGCATTGCACTCAATCTATAGATGACCCCCATTTGCTTAGGGGCTCATTTTCATCATCTGTTTCTGTGGCCTCATCTGGTGATTCTTCCACAATCATCGGCGACGACTTCTTCCGTATCTTGTCGAGCTCCCCTTTATGTTCGCACTCCAACCTTTGTGTGGGCCTCGACATAGCATGCAGCGCCCTAGTATTTGTCGAGCATGTGTTGTCCCTTGATTTTCTTGAGTTATGGGGAGAGGATGACCAAGGCCTTCGAGGCTCGGCTCCTCCACTTCTTTGCTTGTATCCCCTGAAAGAGATGGAATACCTCTTGGTTGAGCTTGGAGTTGGTTTTCCAAGTGTGCAGATTCCCCCTTCGATTCTTCTTATGAGTGTGGTCCTTCCAGTAGTCCACTAGTCGCTGTGTAGCAGTCATGGCCACCGAAAGTGTATCTACCTTCTGGCTTAGAAGCTAAGCTGACACTGCCCCTACTCTTTCAACCATTGAACGAAGTTGAATAACCGATCCTTTTCGTCATCAATGAGATGTCCAGCAGGCAAGCTTAGTATTCCTTCACATAATCGTAGATGATGTCCTTGTGATGCACCTCCTTCAATTTCATTCGAGCAGCAAACTCCATGTTCTCAAGGTAAAAATGTACCCATGTGTGTATCTTGATCCTTCCCGCTTCAATGTCAGCGTACTTAGTATGCCACCATGGTTTCGCTTCGTCTGACAAGCATGACCTCAAAGTTTACCGTTAGGTCGTCGCTGAGCAGGATATCCTAAAGTACTACTTCATGTCGGAAAGGATGTTATCCACTTTTTTTTGCATCTCTTACGCTGCTGTAGTCTTGGGGATTGGGAGGTTTGTTCTTCACCGCACCAACATCAACAAAGTCTCTACCAACACCGTACATCAAAGACGCACATTTCTCTAGGTGCGTCTTCAGCTTGCTCCTAAGTTGCTCATGGAGCAAATCTCGTTCCATCACCAAGCTATTAATCACTGTCTCTAGCTGATCGATTTGCTTGGCTTGTTGGACAACAATCTCTTCGGGTCAACTCTCTAACTTTATTCTAGTCGCGCTAGCCTTTCTGTGACCTTATTTATCTTGTGTATTCCTCACCGGGTGCTCACATGGTTCTCTCGATGCCTAGCTTTAAGTTCGGCTCTTATACCAAATGTCACGGTCCGAGTGGATTGACATCAGATTGTGCGCGCTCTTGCCTATTACTCTACAAGGGCGCAAGCCTTATGCAATAAGGGTCTTCGAAGCTCGTAGAAGTATGAACAACGTTTTATCTCAAAGGGATGCTGTTGCCTATTGGCGACATGAGAACAAGTGTCAATCGCCGCTTGTGTGTGCAATAGTCACAAGCTAGTGGGGGACGAGGAACCAACACTTTGATGAGTAGGGGATGCTCTAGCGTAAATTGCAAGATCAAATGTAAGCAAGGCAAACGGCGTAATATTCGTGAACCCTTTTAAAAATTGGTTGTCTATTTGACCATAATAGTCCAAACCAATGTCACGTAACTTGCCTAAGTCCCTTGCAAGTTGTGAATTTTAACGAACGATTTGGTACAATATTCACAATTCAGAGGGGAGGGGTGCTCGTTCACTAAAAGCAATACCCTAAAGAACGAAGTCCGTTCCCGAACCTGTGTAGTGTTCGAGAGTGAGCTGTGATTGTGTGACGTGAGAAGTGGTCTTAGGGTGAGAATTGAGAAGGAATTACAATTTCAGTAAAAAAAGATTATATAAATTTCTCACTATAATTTATGTAATTCTTTTTACAATTTCAGTTTATTTGTAATTTATAAATTCAAGTAAAAAAGGATTATAATTTCGGTTACACATATAAGCCTTTTTACTGAAATTGTAATTCCTTCTCACTTCTCACCCTAAGTTTCTCATATGAATATATATAAGGACGGACTCTGTTCCCGAACTTGTGCCATGTTCCAGAGCTACCCGTGATTGTGTGACACTAGTCCGAACTCCGAACAAGATATTGCATACTATGGAGGTGGACCATGATTTTTACATGTTATTTGCCTTATGTCTATGGGTTTGTAAGTTGATATATATATGTATGACATGTCATGCCTGTTTTGTAAGTAGAGTTGTAGTGAATTTTGTGGGGCCCACTGATAGCTACCGACTATGTATAATCTATGATAAGAAAATCGATACAAGGTATATGGTCCATGATAACAAAATACATATAAGATGTATAGTCATGCTTATTGGTAATTTGCCCAGTCAATGATTGGGATAAAAGTTGAGTCGAATAGTGTGGTTTTTACACAAAGTTCTAGTCTTCATCTCTATGACATTTTGATACTGTTGGTAATTTTCAGAGTATGGTAGTTCAGATACTGGTGTAGCTCGGAAGCTGCAGGCAAATGATGCTCAGGCACTTACTGACAATAACATAGGTCAACAGGTCAAGAAAGCTCCTGGTACTACAACCTTTAAACGACATAGAGGTTGCTCTTTCTGTATATTAGATGTTGAGAACGTTCCAATTCCTGAATTTCCACCTAATCAAGTCGTGGTTGGTGTGATTTCCATGGAAGACGTAATTGAAGAACTACTCAAGGTATGTACCAATAATTGATGCAAGATCTGGTAACAATTTTCTGCCAATTGTAATCAATGTCTATGTTTTTGTAAAGCATAACTTTGAGAGTTACATTATCTGGTAATAGCTTAATAATTTTGGCACACATGAATTGCTTAGTGAAGGAATCCAACAATAGAAATTTGAAAGTTTTGTACTCATTAGAGTTGCTTGATAGTGTATTTCATCCTGTTTCTTTATTTACAAGTCATTCTAAATTTTGGGCTGAGAACCAAGCTCGTATTTTATCTTTAGAGCAAATTACTTTTTTCACTCTCCAAGTAGGATTAGAAAATAAACCTAACAATTAAACAAAGCTCTAGAATTAGAAAATAAACCTAATAACTAAACAAAGCTTAACTACCATATTAGATTAATAAATGAAATCAAATGAACCAACTAATTTGTTAATAAATTTGAAAGTAGGGTTGTGCAAAAACCGATCAAAATAGAAAATTTGATTGGAATGGAACCACATTAGATCAGGATCGAGATATTGACTCCGGGTTTAGGGTATGCCGGTCCAGACCAATCAACACATTTTCTTTTTAGAAATATATACACTACTTTAATGCTCTGCTTGGAAGAATTAATCTTTAATCTTAGAATAGGTCAATGACGTGCTGGACTTTTATCAATTTCAAATCAATTTTTTTGTCAAAATGGACCTTTTAAAACATTTTGGTTGTGAGGAGAGACCCAAAAAAAAAAATTGTGTACGAGACACCTAATATAATTATATACTTCCTCCGTTCCATAATAAGTGAAACACTTACTATTTTAGAACGTTTCAAAATAAGTGAAACATACCTTAAATGGAAAAAAGAAAATGACAAAATGACAAGAGTACCCATCACAAACTTGTGTGATTTACTTTTCTCTCTCCTCCTTTTGATAATATAAAGGGTACTTGTGACTTTTTGGCTTTTGAATGTGATGTTTATTAAATCTTATGCCCAATTCCTATGTTTCACTTATTATGGAACGGAGGAAGTATTTGTTGTTTAGGATCAAAGGTCATGTTCCTGCATAAAAGTCAACATTTGGGCATTAACCTCATTTAACTCCCCTCGATCTCTCCCAAAACACACGCGTGAAACGCAAACCCCCTTCTTTCATTCTTTCTCCCCTCATCCCCTCTCTTTCATCATTTTCCTTCGGAAAAAAAACCTTCTCCCTGTTTCCCCTTTAATTTCCCGAAAACTTCTATTAATGCAATGCAATAAAACCTCAAAGGAAACAAAGCAAGTAGCAAAGGAAGGGACATTCCCCGAATTGATTTCCTCCATTAAAACCCTCACCTTTTCCTCATTTTCGCTCCCTCATTCTTCCTTCAGTTAATTCCCTCCATTCTCAAACTGATTCACCGTTGCACTCTTTGGTAATCCAGAAGACGAGCTTCTAAAGTAGATATGTTTGAAATCGAATCCTGTGCTTGTAATATAATTCTGGAATTTTTTGGGCATGGAGTATTACTTTTTCCACTTTTGAGTCTTCTTCCCCTGAAAGTTCTCTAGTAATGGCATTAGCAGGTGCTAGAAGGCAAATCGAGTGGAGGAGAGTAAGAAAATGACATGGGAATAAAGAGAGAGAAAACACGAGCATTAGGAGATAGAAAGAGGGATAGGTAAATAGTGGAAGCGTGGAGAGAGAGATAGGGGTACTAGCATCCATGGTAGAATAAATTGTGGTGACAAGGGAGGAGAGAGAGAGAGGCCATGTATGTATAATTTTTGAGGTGGGTTATCAATGTTATTGTCGTCGTTGAAATTTAGGGTTTGGGTTTGATTTTTAAGGGATTAAGAGAGATTGAAGGTGTAAATGGGTTGATTGGGAGATGGGTGATTAGGTTGAGGTTATGGTAAGCTTCAAGGTCGGAGAAGATTCTAGAAGTGAGTGCGTCCGCCATCGATGAACTGATGTTGGAGGTTTTCTTCGAAGGAAAATGAGAAGAGAAAGGGGTTATGAGGGGAGGAAGAAAGAAGGGATGGAGATTGAGTCTCACACATGCGGTTTTAGGAGAGAGAGAGGAATTAAGTGAGGGCCATGCCTTTTCCACCGGAAAGGTGGAAAAGTGTTTCGGGTTCCAAATAACAACCAATTTTTTTTAAAGTCTCCATTTAACAATTAATTTTTTTTTGTCTATTCCCTTACAACCAAAATGTTTTAAAAGGTCCCTAATGACAAAAAAATTCATTCCAAATGGAAAACCCCCATTTCCTCTTCTCTCTCCATGATTCACATACTCTCCCTAACAGATCCAAACTGATCTGGTGATTCGGGTTCTTTTAGACCGGTGCACGCCCTTGGAACCCAACAAGCAATTAACTAAACAATATAAGTTGAAATAATGTTAATTACATGAGAAACCTTCAAAGAATTTGGAGGAAGAATTTGGAGACACATGACATTGCACCAACCCATATGTTGTAGGAGATTAGGACTTGACTCACATCATTGGTCTTCTTTTTGTATTGTATACGCATAGCATGGTCCTGTCTTTTGTCGAGCTAATAAAGTTGTAATTTCCTTAGAGCTTTTACTTCTATCCTTTTCTGACATTCTCCCCAATGCCTTACTACAGGAGGAAATTTTGGACGAAACTGATGAATATGTAAACATCCACAACAGGTAAATCATATCTCATTTACACAATTTCTTTTAATCTGTCTGCAATAGTATAATAGAGCTCTGCTAAGGACTGACCATTGATAGTAAGAAATGATAAGCAATAGAATTATAGGAACTAAGGATAGATTGTATTCAATGATTAGGGAAAATCTCAAGTACAATTTCAGACTTTCGAGAGAGTTCTAGATTCTCTCCCACTAGATTACTACCCAGCACTTTTCTGAATCATTTACTAATCATTACCCCTCCCCTATTTATTACAAAGTTCAGTACTACTTTCTCTCTCTAAATCCAAAGCTCCTTTTGTACTATTTGGTAAAATATTCTCTGAGCCTAATCACCCACTGTTATAGTACAATTCCACCTGGCTCAGGATTTGCAATTAATCTCGTGCCCCTGCTAATTACGAAGTACCCTGGGCATACAGCCTCTTGCGCCTCCTTCTAGCATAGGTATCGGGAATTGGTGGTATGTGGTGGGTCTTAGCAAGCTCACTGAGAGACTACAATTGCAGTGTACATCATATATCATTTACATTTAACTTTATTTTTTCTGCAATAGTACAAGTAGCTGGCTGAAAGACTTCAATATTGGCTGTCCCTTTTTGGTTTTGATACTAATCGCAATTGATTAGATTTTTTATTTTTCTGATAAAGAAACACTTAGTAATGAGAATATGAGGGAATGTACATCGTTGACCATGAGTCCTGCAGAACATAACATTTGAAGAGCAGCACTCAATCCCACTAGGCCTGACTAGAAGCATTGCCCATAAATCAGATTATTCGTTTCTGACCATAATACCTGGGCGACAGCAAAAGTAATAAATAACTATAACTGCAAGGTCTCAGTCATCCCTCCCCCCCCCCAAAAAAAATGGAGATTGGTGCAATGGGGGTATGCCAGAAGATGTTTCTTCCTCTCAAAGACTCTTAGCAGACCTAATTGGAAGTCCAAATGTCATAAGTAATATCAAGGGATTCTAGGTTAAGGAGACTGAATTAGCATAACATGCCCACTCGAAAAAAGTGGGCCCTTTTGATATAATTCCGGTTAGGGAATCTAGCTTAGTTTCGAATAAGTTTCACTCACTTAATCTCCACTAAGGGTTCTAACTCTAATACTATGGCTTCACTCACCAAAGGTTCGAATTAGGATGTGTTTTAGATGATTTAATTAGGTCCACTCCCTAAATATCTCACCTAAGCTCAATCTAAACTTCACTCGTTTAAATCAAGGTTCTTGTGTTTAGTTTCACTGCCTAAAAACAATAATAATTCTGGAAAAATCCGTCCAAAATCACTTGTAAACTCTCGTTTAACTTTAATCAAAGCTTCTGTATAATATTAATGATAATCGACTTACATATATATACTAAAAGAAACGTAATTAAACGAATACTAGGAAAGATAAAAATCAACAAAATGAATCCTAATCCTACACGCCTAAGATAACTCTTAAAACAAGATAATTAAAAACTAAGACTCCTAACAAGCTTAAAACAAGTAAAATCTATCTCAAGTAGGATAGTAAAACCTTGTAAGCAAAAAGACCTCTACTAACACTAGACTCCTAACTCTAACCATAATTCTAATTCAATCGGGAATCCCAATCCAACTAGGACTTGGACTACTAATCTAACTAGAATTAGGATTACAACTTATACTCCTAACAGGATTAGGAGTTCTAGTCCTAATAGAACTAGGATTACATGAGTCCTACTCCTACTAGAACTAGGAAAACTAGCAGTACTCCTTACAAAACTAGGAGTATTTTACAACCTTCATTTTTAAGAGGGATTAAACTGGATTAAGCTCTTCACGCACGCATCACCTTTTCTACCCATCAACACTTATAATTTTTTCCAAATCCTAAAAGAGATCCTTTCAGGGGCTTTACCCAAGATTACCTGAATTGTTGTACAACTGTCAGAGAAATTGGTGCAATGGGTATTACTTTTGACCACTTGCTTTACGTTGGGATATAGTTTTTCTTGTTATTTGACTAATTTTAATATAAGTAATTTCTTGGATCTTTTTCTTCCCTTTTTTTTCCTTTCTTTCATTCTTTCTTTCCAGGGGATAGCGGTTTTAGCAAGTTAATATTTATCAATATAGGTTTCTTTTAATGAGATAAAATCTCAATAGCCAATGTTAATTTCAATAGGTTAACACTGATTTGGTTGTGTAAGAAGTTTCTTCAATGGCATCAAAAGCACTTATTTTTGGCCTTCATATATTATTAAAAAAAAGAGGTTAAATATTTTTATCCTCTTCCCCTATTCGTGTCTTGTTCCCCCGTTCAACAGAACTACACTTGCTCTTCTTTTTCTCTCTTCTTGTTCTCCCTCTTATCCATAGGTTTTGCCACATGAATAAAGAACCCTAGGAAGAAAAAGGCTGTAGAAGAATATACCATCATAATGGAAAGAGCATAAATGGAAAGGAGAGTCTAAGGAATGTGAAGCACATCGAAACAATGTGTTTTGGGATGAGCTCCCACTGTGAAGTCCTCAAAATGCATCCTTTTGGAACCCAACTTCTTCCTTGGATGTGTTATATAGGTTCCTTTCTTGGACATGCTTTATGGCCATGAGATAATTTTTCTTTTTCTCTTCTTTGATATATAGCTTGGCATGCGAAGATTGTGTTCCACAGTGATTTGCGAACCAGTGTGTGCATACCAAAACATAGTTCGTTTGGAGTTGGGGTGAATTAGGAAACCTTGGTCTGCCTAACGAGAACCAAGGTAAATGTGATTATGAGAGGTAAGCTGTGTCATGCACCGAGTAGCAAAGGAAAAGGAGAAAACGAACAAGGCTCCAAATTGGTAGCATGACTTAGCTAACTTTTACGCCTTGAAACCACCTGAAACACCTATATGTGGTTATAGTGGACATTTATGTGTACTCTCATTTTAGAGTACTAGTTGCACTCCACCATTTTTGTGTATGTCAAGTCTTCACATTTCCTTTTCTCATTGAGGACCTGCGGCCTTGTGAATATAGGAGGCCAATTGGTTTCTCATGACGAACTATGTTACCGGACAATGGACAAAGTTGTTTTCCTGCTGTAGTGGTGTCAACATGACCCAATGTATGAATCGGGGCCACGATATGGGTTAGATTGGATTACTAGTGTCTACATTCCGCCAAAGCTATATTATGATAAAAGAGAACAAACAAATAGAGAATGGCATTGAAAAAAAGTGTTTCCTGGTTCACCCCACCCCACCTAATCTCAAGTTAAATTGGCAGATTCAATTGCGAGGAACATCTATAAAGAAATTTTGAGATCAAGGGTTTAAATAATAAACTTAATATTTGTTAACTGAAGATGAAATAATGAAAATTTTGAGATGCCCGAGCTTCTGGGAGGATTGGTTCGAGAAGAGTAAAGTACATCGAGCCTAGGGGTGCAAATGAGTTGATACGTTCGTAAAGTACTCTGAAACAAGCTCGGTAAAAATTCTTTAACTAAATGAGTTAAGCTCGAACAGCTTCATGTTCAGCTCGTAATGCCGGGTGAACAACTCTATTAAGTTTGTTTGAAACTTTATGACCAAACATTTGCTTGAACTCAAAATGCAAATGAGCACATTCGTGAACAAAGCTCGAACCAGTCAAATGCTTAACAGGCCAAGCTCGAACAAGGAATTCGAAGCTTGTTCGAGCTAACTCGAACACTTATAATTCATAACAAACTTTGGCCTTAACAGACTATAATTCGACTCAACTCGGTTCTTTTTGCAGCACTGAAATGTAAGCTAACAAAGAG